>VZSF01003023.1:476340-558738 GCA_013398295.1 Chionis minor
GCCCCAAACTTCTTGTCAGGCGGGGGGTGTCGGCAGCCGCGGGGGGTGTCGCTGCGCTGCCTGCCATCGCGGCCGCGACGGTAGCGGAGTGCTCTCGGTTACCGGGCCGCTCCTCGGGCGAGGCGGCTGCCCTGAAGCCAAGGCAGCGCGGCGGCGCCGCCGCCGGTGTGTCCGGGCCCCGCGGGGGTCCCGCCGCGCTGAGGCGGCGGCGCGGGGGGAGGTGGGAAGCGCCTGCGGGGCTGGAGGCCGGCGGTTGGGCACTCGCTCCCGTCGCCGGCCCCGCCAGCGTGGCGGGGCACTGGCGGTGGCGGCACCGCACCTCGCTGGGGACCCCCCGCCACAGGGGGTGGGTGGCCGGCGCCATCCGCAGCCCCGCCCCCTGAGGGATCGGGGTGTCCCTGTGTGCTCCCGGCGGGGGAGAATGCGCTTGGATGCGAGTTACCGCAGCTTAAGTGATGATCAACAGTTTTAAATAGGTTTTCAACTGTCTAATGGAAGAAATTAAAAAAAAACAAAAACCAAAAACCTACAAAACCAAAACCTGTCCCCAACTGAAAGTAAGCTCATATCTGACAGCAACAAAACCCAAGCCCTGAGGCAGACCCCCCTCTGCTGGCTTGGCCGCTGTATTCTCTGCGGCTGTCCGTGTAATGGTGACTGGTGGTAGGGTTCCCTACGTGTGGAGAATGCAGGCACACGCTGCGGTAGGTCTGCCTCTGGGATCATAGGAAGGAAAATGCGTGAAAAGTGAGTGGGTCTGTTGGTTTTCTCTCCAGGGCCATCCTTTACGCTGGCCCAGCAGCAGTCCATTTTGCTGTCCCTAATGGCACGCAACAGCCTGACCACCAAGGAGGTGCTGGGGGACAAACCCGGGAGGCTGGTCTTTCACAGGCACCCGGTGGTGGTTACATGGAATCACTTGGGTTGGAAGAGACCTTTGAGATCATTGAATCCAACCATCAACCTGACACTGCCAAAACCACCCCTAAACCACGTCCCTCAGCACCACATCTAGCGGGCTTTCAAATACCTCCAGGGGTGATGATTCCACCACTTTCCTGGGCAGCCTTTGTTTCACCTTTTTTCCTGTTTCACCTTTTCTGTGATGAAATTTTTCCTAATATCCAATCTAAACCTCCCCTGGCTCAACCTGAGGCCTGTTCCTATTGTCCTATCGCTTGTTACTTGGGAGAAGAGACCAACCCCCACCTCGCTACAGCCTCCTTTCAGGTAGTTGTAGAGGGTGATAATGTCTCCCCTCAGCCTCCTTTTCTCCAGGCTGAAGAATCCCATTTCCCTCAGCCGCTCCTCGTAAGACTTGTTCTCCAGACCCCTCACCAGCTTCGTTGCCCTTCTCTGGACACGCTCCAGCACCTCCGTGTCCCTCCTGTACTGTGGTGCCCAAAACTGAGCACAGTACTGGAGGTGGGGCCTCACCAGAGCCGAGTAGAGGGCCACGGTCACTGCCCTGTTCCCGCTGGCCGCTCTATTCCTGCTACGGGCCACGACACACGCCAGGGTGTAATAAAGCGCGTGGTGTTTACAGTACGTGACAGCCAAAGGTCGCAGTTGTTAATTACAAGCAGGGGACAGTTCCGCGGCGCCCCCTCCCCGCAGACAGCCCCGCAGCCTGACACAGCCCTGCCGCCGGCCGCCTGGCGCCGAGGGGGCGGGGCGCGGCGCGGCGGAAGTGCGCGGTGGCGCTCGCGTCGGGTGGGCCCGGTCCGGTCCGGCCCCGCCGGGCCGCCGTGAGTGGAGGCGGTGTCGTGGGGCGGTCGGTGGGGAGGGGTGGCCGCGGTCCCAGGGGTTGTCTTAGGGCCGGACGCTTCTCTCGGCGGCGGACGGGCCCTGCCGGTAGGAGCGGAGCCCCCTCGGCGCCTTGGGCTGGGGCGGGAGCCGGTGACCGGCGGTGCGTGAGGAAAGGGGCAGCCGCCGCCGCCCGGGAACGGCCTCGCGTTAGCCGGCACCGCGCCCGTCCATCCCCGCCATCGGTGGGCCGTGAGCAGGATCCCTGAAAACTGCATGGAAACAGCTGGGAGATGGTGAGGAGTACAGTGGGATTTTAAGTGTAAAATATTATGTAGTTTATTTATATCGTTGCAACTGATTACGCATTATTTTCCTTAGTTAAACTATGAATATGAAGAAACTAAAGCTTAAAGAACTGGAAAGCTGTCTTCAACAAGTTGATACTTTTGAAAGTCCGAAACTGCTCCTTGAACAGTATCCGACAAGGCCTCATATCGCAGGTAGACGTTACCTACAGCGCTGGTATCTCTGTTACTAATTCTTCATCAGCACTTCAAAATTTTTAAAAAGATAAAAATAATTGTTCCTACAGTATTATCTTATTTAAAGCCTTTACACTGAAAGGAGTTGAGAAATTGTATCCAGCAGGAATGTAAGTATGCTGTTAATGTACAATCCAAAAATCAAGTAAATTGATTTAAAAGGCAATATTGTGATAGAAACATCTTAATCTGTAAACGAGAAAGCTGAAATGGACTTACTTCATGATACTCAAGAAACAGTAAAAGTGTATAAACTGATCTATACCTTAATTGTAATTTTTTTCCCCCCAACATTTCTATTGTTTTTCCCCAAACAAATTTAGAGGCATACTTTTTCCACAAACAATACTCACAGCTCTATGTGTATTCTCTCCACCAAAGATTTAGAGTTCAGTAACTCATCAAAATGTTTTTGACTTGTTTTCACATATACACGAAACAGAGAATTATAGGCACCAAGAACGTTAGCTTAATTTTGCATTACAAGAAGCCTTTAGTTCAGAGTTTTCTGAAAGCAGAAGTAACTTTTCTTGATTAATCAGATGCATGTTTGATATTATTGACCTGTGGGTTTTGTTTTGTTCTTTTTTTTACCCAGCATGTATGCTTTATACAATTCACAACACTTTTGATGATATTGAAAACAAAACAATTGCAGATTTAGGATGTGGTTGTGGCATGCTCAGCATTGGAAGCGCAATGTTAGGAGCAGGGTAAGTATTTAATCCCAAATTCTGGTTATTTTTTTTCTGGCATAGAAGAGTAGAAAATAAGATTAGAACACAGCAATCCTGAACTAAACTCATTTTAGGTATCTAATCTGGTGCATAATGAGGCCATTTAATATGTTTAGACAGTCAAATAGTGGAAGAGCTGGACAGCTGCCATGAATTTGGAAGTCATGTTTGTTTTCCCCTGAAGGACTAAATGAGCACATGAAAATTCCTTCACAAACTTGAAAAGGACATTTGAGAAAGGGCAACAGAGCTACTTGCATTTTTTATTTGCACTGAATTTATAGCGTGTGCTTGCTATGTTTCCTAGGTAAAACCGTAGAATTTAAACAGTGTCTTATTTTGCAACAGACTAGTATGTGGCACTTTTTTTTTCCTTATATAGATTGTGTGTGGGGTTTGACATAGATGCAGATGCACTGGAAATATTTAATAGCAATATTGAAGACTTTGAGCTCACAAATGTCAACATGGTTCAGTGTGATGTCTGCTCTTTGTCTGACAGCATGTCAGAGACTTTTGACACAGTTATTATGAACCCTCCATTTGGTACCAAGCATAACAAAGGTTGGTATTTCTGCAAGTCGGTTAGAAATTATTAGGAATGAAATAGTAAGGGAAACACTTCTAATTAAGCATCTCCCTTCTTCATTACAATTACCTATTGTAATTACCTAGAGTTTTGCTGATACGGAGTCAGTTTCCTAAGTATAGGTTAACAGCTTGAGCATTGTAACTAACAATTGCCGGGTCTGAAATAAATGATACTAGCTATTTAATATCCCTGTAATTTTTCTCTTTTACTAAAAGCAGTTAAGTAAACTTTAGAAATACATTATGTACCTTAATGTATTTCAGTGATGTTTCCCAAATAGCTATTACTCCAGAAAAATTGAAGCGTGAACTAGATACTTATATCCTCTACTTTAAGCTTGCATTTAACAATTGTAATAATTTCAACTTTCTTTCAGGAATTGATATGATTTTTCTGAAAACTGCTTTACAAATGGCAAAAACAGCTGTATATTCCCTTCACAAAACTTCAACACGGCAGGTAAGTCCTTCATTAGTAGGGTGAGCGTTAACCCGGCAACGAAATAGCTGGCATTTAATGATGCTATCTATAGCTTTACTGATTACTTCACACCTTTATGGGGTATGAAACTTGTTTCAGGTAAATACTAATCGTGTTGAGTAACTGTGATCTCACGTACATCAAGGTAAGTGTGTGATCTAACGTTTCAGTGTGAAAAATAAAAGCACAAGGGAATTCTAATATAAGTACAGGGGTGTAAATGTTTATAAGACAGCGTAGAAAAGCGCTTTTAAACTTACCTTATCTATTTAATACTGTAGCATATTCAAAAGAAAGCGGATGAATGGGAAGTGAAGATGGAAGTCATAGCAGGTAAGATTAACTTTTTTAAAAAAAAAAAAAGCGTTTTGTTCAGGGCTAATATCTATAACACTACTAGCCCGTCTTAACAGCCTGAAGTAAATATAAGTGTGATTTTACACTGAAAATTACACAGGTCTTTTTTTAAGTGGGGTTGGCTTTTTTTTTTTTTTTAATACCTTGCTACCTGGCTAGAATACAAGCCAGCACTTAATAAAGCTCTGAGGAAGCTCTCGAAAGCTCTGCACACACTCTGTGCAGGACTAGAACTGGATTTATTCCTGGACTAGATTTTGCCTTCAAGCAAAATCAATTGTTACCTACCTTCCTGCTTCAAGAGAGTGTTGCTGAGTAACAAAAACAAAGCGCGGGTCAATTCTCACACGAAAAAGTAGCCTGTCCTTACAGTCACCTAAATATTTTTTTGACAGTTGTGCAGGTATTCTTCCTAATTCTTAAATATCGCCAGCTGTATGCTTTATACAAGTAGTACAGCTTGAGACATGGGAGTTGCACAAGTGCTTGAAACACAACTGCATTTCAGCATCCACTTAATGTGTCAAGTGGTTGGCTTCAATCTTCAGTCATAATCTAGTCCAGAGGTCAAAACAGTTATCGAGTCGGGGGCAACAGAGGCAGGCAATAGAAGAAATAAAAGAACGTGTCTGTAGGGTCTAAGTTAATTGACTAATAATCATTCTAGTGTAACAACCATTCTTTGTACCGTTCACAGAACTTAGATATGACCTACCAGCATCATACAAGTTCCATAAGAAGAAATCAGTAAGTATAAAACCTAACATAACTGAGAAAATGCTCTGTCTTGTACTAGGCAAGTAAATGAATTCTATTTAAGAAAATTTAAGTTTTAGGGCCACATGTACTGGATGAGGAATGCTCACAGCACTTGAGAGAAGTTCGCTATGATGGTTTCCAGTTCCATTGCCGTTACTACATTTTGTAGTTGAACAGGGAAAAACGTCACTGTAACGCAAGTCAAAGCTATACAGAAAGATTAAAGCCAGCACTGCAACTAGATATGAAAAAGCTAAGGGTAGCCTCCTTGACTCAACATTTAATAGTTATTTTCTTGATCCTCTCTGCAACTGGAATTCAGACTGAATTAAGTAGTGAAGGCCAGAGGAACTATTTTACAGCCGTAGCATTATTTCAGTGTTCTATTCTCTGCACTGCAAATAGCTACAGCCAATGAAATCCCTCCTAGAGCCATCTTAGAAGGGGCAAGAGGAAGCTGTGTGCTTCATCCCACAACGGAAGATCTAGCCAGGATGCTAGAGCAGGGCAAGTTCCTGGGTGCTGAATGCTGGCTCAGGAGACAGTTATCCCATGGCCACAGGGGAAGTAGAGAAAATCCTGGAGTAGACTGAGCAAGGTTTGAAGTAGCAAAGGCTAGAAGTTTTATTCAACTGTACCTATTCTCTTGGTGACTTGAACTTAAATGATGGAAGTCTGTCCTTCAGCTTTGCTACTTCACAGTTACAGCTTTATACTACATTAACATCCAGGCTTCAGTAGTAAGCAGTTTTAAGGTCTGAATTTATTGACAGCTGCTTTTTAAGGTAACTGCAAGATTACAAAGTCCAGAACCTTTTACATTTGAATGAGGTGCCAGAGAAGTTGAGAGAATCTGACAGTATAAACAAAACTATAAATATAAAAGAGTTTTCCAGGGTGGTATGTTAAGAGTAAGCATGCTTCTTAAACAACAAAAAGCTGTAACCCAACAAAATGAAGCTTTCCTCTCGTTGTAGGTTGACATTGAAGTGGATTTCATTAAATTTTCTGACAAGAAACTCCTGAAATGAGGCATGTCTTTAAAACCTATTGAGAATGGAACAATAAAACCAATGATTTTTTTTCTATTTATTTTAGTATTACTGATCTCCGTCTCCATTTTCTGTTTTCAGTTGTTTTGGTGCAGGTTCTTCTTTTTCCATTTCCTCTAGTGGTCTCTTCTTGGGACTTGCTGGTTCTGCAAGATTTAATACATAGTAATTTATGGAAAAGGAAAGCATTTCAGTATTACCTAAAATCTTGAGAAAAAACAAACCTTCCCTACTATGCAAGTTCAAGGATGAGCCCTACTTTATCCAAAGCCACTGCTATGGTAGAGGGTTTACTTATTTTCCGTGACTTTGAGCTTTTAGATGTTCTATTACACCAGCTTTGAAGAGCTTCTTCCCTGTACAACTTTACAACAGGAGGGCAGGCAAGAAGGTGAAAGAATACAACCTAACAGGAGTAGGTTTCACCGAGTTTTGTTTAAACAAGTGCCATATCTAATGAACATAAGCCTAGCTCTGCATCTTCTCCCAGCTAAATACCAATATGCAGAACTGCTAGTCTTCCTACATCCTTAAGGAAAAAAAAAATCAACACTCAAGAGACTGGGTCTGTACAGTTGTGTGATGTTGCTGACAGCCCTCATCTTTCAAAGCAGAATGCTTTAAACAGCCCTGCAGTACAGCCTCGGCTATCTAGTAATTATTTTAATATGCTTTTTGGACAGTTCTGGACGGAATCAAGCAGAATACCCTTAAAGTTACTTTACTGATACTGAGAGAGGACAGAAATACTACGCTGTAGGGTCAAATCTGAAACACTTGTATGAAACAGGGGTACTTTTCCAGAAAGTAGATCCATGTACTAAAGAAGCTACCTCCAGTGCATCCAATGACATACCTGTTTTACTATCATCTTCGCCACCTTCTTCTTCATTCTCAAACTTTATTTTCTTGCCCTGAAACTGTACTTTCCCTTTGTGTGCACCCTGAGGTATCTTTCCCCCTCTTCCTTTTCCTTTAATTTTGCGTCCTGTGGGAATAGAAAATGTCAGTAACTTTGTATTATTGTCTTTTAACTGGCAAGCTTAAAAGAATGCTTTACAGTTAGTGTTTAGTACATATTCACTATTTACAGTTAGTTTCACACAGTGCCACTTCAAGGACATTATAAATGCTTAAACCAATAAAAGGAGCACCTTTTGTTTTCTGTTTCAGCAATTCTTGCTGATCTTCCAGTATTTTTTTCAGAGCTTCTTTCTCTGCATCTCCTTCTATCACTTCCCATGTAACATCCTTGTTCCGAAGCTGTAAGTTTCCATTATGTGCTGCTTTGGCTTTTTCCAGAGCTTCTTTTGCAATATCCTTAAATAGGATAATTCCCTTAAAAAGAAGAGTAGCATTTGCATTTGAGTCTTACTGCAAAAACATTCAGCTAGAATGATGAACAACATCTCCTCTTAGGTACTTCATCAAGTTCATTACTCTTGCATGATGTAAAATAGGCCTAGACTGAAGCAAAACCCTCAGACTGTCCTAACAAACAGTTTCAGTTTTGGACTGAGAAGGTTGGAACCTTTATCTGTTCTTTTGAAAGAGTTTAAGGGAATAATTTAATTCTCTAAATATTCTGCAATTCCATAAGTCAAATAAATAATTTCTTATTTGATTATGTAAGAGAACAAGCATTTAATTATGCAGTTTCAAACTTTAATACAGAAATTTTTACTCCTTGTCCAAGACTCTACTGACCTCCTTTGCACCTCTGACAAAGTGTATCCATTTGATTTCTCCGTGATCAGAAAATACATCATGGAGATCTTCTCTGCATGTTTGATCATCTAGATCGCCAGAAAACTTCAGAAGACATCCTGTCTTTTCTTCCAGCGACTTCTAAATGAAATAAAAAAAATGCCCACATTTTTATTGAGGAGTCAAGCTTGAATATTCCCCTTGCCTCCCCCTCCCCCCCAATCCTAAGACTATTAAAACGTGATAGTGATAAATAAGCAGTTGAAGTCACTCCCCTTAGCACCATGAGTAACCCAAGCATTCTTGCTACGTAGCTTATTTATGCTGATGTCCAAGTCTTGCATGGTGTGTGTCATCCCCTCTCCCTTTCCCCCCGTTCCCCCCTTTTAAAATTTTCTTTGCTTACTATAATACATTTATGTGGAACGTGGAACTCCTTTTCTGTAAGAGAGTTACACTCTCCAAATTCTACAAAACGGTTTTCTGAAGACTGGCACCTCAGGGTGAAAGTCTATCTAATCCTTACTGGATCCTTCAAGTACCACAGAAGAACGGTCATCTCAATGGTGCATTTAGGATCACTTCTGAACAGGTGATCACTTGCCTGATAATTTAAATTCAGGATATGATCCTTTAAAGAAAATTAGTGTCTTGAAATATGACAAAACAAAATCTTACTGTAGGTTAGTTGTAAAAGCTTAAGTGCCTTCCTAGAAAGTGCTATAATATAGAGATATTATAGAATTTCAAATTCTGAATATCGTATATGTTAGCTTTACAAAATGTAGCTGCAGGAGCATGTTTGTTATTTGTGAACTGAAAATCCGTATAAAAGCAAGCACTGCATAGTTTTCAGGTATAGAGATTTAAGAAGCCCGTACCATTTCAGCATCTGCTGCTTGTTTCTGTTTTTCTTCTTTTTCCCTGTAGAAAAGTTAAATTAGTTAAGAGTTGGTTCAAGTGCGGTCAGGTGAGCAAAACCAGGTACTCGAAGTGATAATGACTTACTGTTTAGCTCTTGCTTTAGCTTCTACTTTGTTTTGTCTCCTTTCTTCATTCTTCTTTGTACAATACTCCTCCCTTCAACAAAATTTAAGCTAAGTTAATACCACTTAAAGTATTCCATTATAATTCCTTTGTAAGACAGCAGTAGCCAAGAAAGAGTTGAGATTATCTTTGGGACTTAAGATGCTAAAGCCCAAAAGGTACAGCTATCAATACCTGTACAACAGTGTAGAAACGTACACTTCTCAGCTCAAGCCAGTTTCTTGTCTAAATCCATTCTTGACGATTATTAGTTCATACATCAGTTAAGTGGACTTACTTGAAAAGTACTATCAGCTCTGTATCTTTGTACTTTTGGTTTGGGATCTCTGTGAACTTCTTAGCAGATTCAACGCTATCGAATACTGCAAATATTGAGCCCTGTTAAACGGTAAGAGACGTTTAGTGTTAAGAGTCATTGAACAGAACGTTGTCCAGGGGGAATCCCTGGCCCACATCCAACTGTTGATCGCAAGACCTACCTTAAATGTTCTCTGCAATGTTCTCCTCATTTGAATGTTTTCAACTGGACCTTTATCCTCAAGCCATTCTTTGATATCATCAAGAGTTGCATCTAGTGGAAAGCCTTTCTGCAAGACAGCAACAAGCTTCAGTTATATGTAACAAACTGACAGTCAGAAATTATAACCTATATAGTATGAGTTAATTCAAGCCTTACTTAGATGGTTTTCAGTCATAGTCATGCAGAAGAGCACGCAGCAAAGGAAGAAGTTTACTTACAACATATACAGATCTGTTTTTAATTGCAGCCTTATACTGGTCATTTAATTCAGGAAGGGGTTTGTTTGGAGATCTTCTGATTTTAGTTTTGTCTTCATGTATTTCCATTAAACCAGTCTTGGATTTTCTTAGTGCTTCTACAATAACACTAAAATCTTTTGAAAGGCGACTTAACCTATTGAGTAAACAGAGACAGGTTATTACAAATATACAAAGCTGAAGCCAAATGATAAAACAGCAATAGGAGCTGGTACATACAGACCAGAGACATTTGGTCCCAAATAGAGGTAAGTAGTTGAACATTACCCTTCCACCCAAATTAGTTTTACTTTGTTTTACCTGTTGAATTTGATCATTACTTCTAAAGGCACCCAGCCATCGTCTAGTTTGATCTGTTCCTTTAAGAACTTGTCTCTTGGTAGATTGTGATTGCCAAAATAGTACTGCAAAAGAGAAGGGGGAGGGAGGCAGGGAGAGAGATTTGTCTCGGAGTGTTCAGTCTTAGACCTCATTTTTATCTGACATCTTACTGCAGTGGATTGAGACATACCAAAATTCATTAATCTGAACAATTAGAAATTCTGAAATTATTACTTCCTGCTTTAACATGATACTTTTCCAGAAGTTAAGCGTAACAGAAAGCTCTGAAAAACCCCAGTGCTTCATCCAGTGGGACTAATGAGGCAAAGGTAGATTGCAGGTTTGTTTAGGAAAGGTGCAAAGCTTATTCTGCTAACATAATTGTTCATCAACCTCATCAAGCTCTGCAGAGTCAAAAGTCAAATCTGTTGCCAACAGATTCCAGTTTCAGTTCATATTTAAGGAATGTATAAGCAAGAATACTGTATTTGCCACACCAAGAAATCATACACATAGACTTGGGTTTCCATTCAAGAAAATACTGTAAGATAAAAAAATGGTTTTATTTTAATTGACTGTGTTCTCATTTTGATCATGTTCAGCATGGGAAGACAGTTCAGTACAAGACAGACAAGTTAATTGGATTCCTTTGCTTACTACCAGTCATCTAACTAGGGTCAAACACCTGAAGCCATAGGGTCAGTTGGAGCGTGTCCAGCAGTATCCTTGTGCTTTAAAAAGTCAGTGCAGGTTTTACAATACCTCTCCCTCTAGCATACCTCAAAGTCACATTACCGTAAGTCTAGTTTTGTCAACTATTTCTTCTCAGTCTCTGTGGGTTTTGTTGTTTGGTTCGTTGTTTGTTGGAGTTTTTTTTAAAATAAATGATGACTACAGCTCCTTACGCTAATGGGGATTCACATGCAGCTGTATTTTTGTCCTTCAGGAAAATGGTTTTGTTCTAGATGTCATATTAACTGATATGCTCAGTTTTCCATTGTAGCGAAACCCTCCAAGCCAGCACAGATTCCCGGGTAGGAGGATTTTTCCTCCCCAAAAATGAAGTCATATAGAATTAAAACGCATCTTCCTTTTTGGATAGATAGAATAATCCCACTGAACATAGTAATAAATTGTTTAAGGATACATTCACTTGCTGCAGCACTTAAAAACACTAGCAAGTTAAACTTTTTGTGTTTTTAAATGGTGGTCTTAGAGGAAACTCTAGACCTTCCAACTTAGACAACAACTATGAATCATCCTAAAGTACTAAATACCTGTCACAGACCTGCGACAGACATTTTTCTAGAGAGCTGAAGATTCAAGACTAACTCCCCATTAAGTTAACTTCCCATTAGCCAAGTTCCTACCAACGAATGTCTCCACAACTACATCTCAGTTCAGATCCCCAACTATAAATTGAACTTACCTCAATTTGCTGACAGATTTTGCTTTCCAAAATAGACATGTTTTCACCATCTCCGTTTTCAGCCATTTTCACCAGCTGTGTTGAAGAGAATATAGACCAAAGTGACTGAATAGTACGTTCTACAAACTTATATTTCTACAGTGTTACATTTCACTTCAGCCTCATTTAAACAGATGTAACGGAAAAGTTCTTTAGCGAGCCAGCTTTAAACATGACTGCAGAACTCGGGAAACTGCAGAACACGGGAAACTATGAAACAACTAGAAAAAACCCCAAGTAAAACACTTCAGCTATTAGGGCAGTATTTGGCATTCTACATTCAAGATAACTAAATAAAGGCTTTACAGCATTGTTTGTTATTTACCTTTTTCTGGGCACAGATCCTCAGTACTTAACAGCAACAAAACTGAGAGCCAACAACATTTGTTCTTTATGTCAAATCCAACCTCTCATCACTAGGCAAAATATCAATAACAAAAATTGTTTAACATTCCTAGATAAGGTATAATTAGAAATTTTTCTGAAGTTTCTGTCTCCTATTAATTATCTTTGAAAGTTCAGGGAACTTAATGGAGGATGGAATGAAAATATCTGCATTCACTAAAACATCCTAAAAGTGTCTAGTTCGTTCCTTTACAAACTTGTCCTTGCTGCAGTTCTGTCTGAACACTGAATCAGGCATCTTTGGTAAGAGGTAAGATGTTTTAACTTGAAAGTAACTTTTTCCCTTAACTGGCATTAAGCATATAATCCCAGTACATCGGATACAGTCACTTTGTGCACTAGAAGGTTGGTAAGAAAGCAGCTACTGGCCAGAGAGTTAATTGGGATCAGAAAATGTCTATTTAGTTGCTCTTACGATAAGGATAGTGTGTGAAGAGTAATCCTTCAGGAAAAAATCCAGCTTTATAAAGCTGTCAGAAATTGGTTTGAATCCAGTTTTGAACTATGAAGTACAGACTACTTCTTTCTCCCTTTGGTCACTATCACACCTGCTAAATCCAGCTACGGAAGACGAAGCCATTTCATGGCCCTCAGTTACCCCAGTTCACAGACCAGTCATCACTGAGCCCACCGGTGAGGATGGGTTCAGACTCGAGTCTTGCCTGGTTTGTGGAGAGATTTAAGCACACACATTCTGCTCTGCTGCCACTCACAGGACAGCAACATCTTTCAGGGCATTAAGATGACTGACAACATAGAAGCAGTGAAAACTCCGCTGAGGTTCCCTTGTCACAGGAAATTACGTTCTTCATCAGAACACTCGCCTGGCAGCCCCATCTTCTTATTTTAGTAGTTTAATTCCATCCATCATTTTTCAGCCTACTGCAGTCTACGGCGTCTTCATTTCCTCCTCTTCCTGATCTTGAGGCTATGTTGCATCCTTTGACTTGCTTGTAGTTCTTTTTCATCTAGGCACTTATAGCCTTAAAATTTGCTTCCCAGTCTCCACCACTGGACTTCCACCTGTACCTGACATTGTAAGGCCCTTTAACAAGCGTTAGCTGCTATGCTCAGAGCGTGACCCGTTTGTCTATAAAGCACTTTACAAAAATCCAAGCCACAGTACACAAGCTAACAGTTGCAGTTATTTCAGAGGTATCTCACATGAGCCACCCTCACTACAGGAGACTTAATTAGTGCTAGCACCTGAATGTGCTGGGGAACTATCTTAACACTCCCTTGTGATACTGTCCCCAACACCTGGCTTGCGAGAGAAACCTGTGTTCTACTTTACATTATACCTACTGCGGTGTAGTTTAATGGCAGCCTATGGACTAGTCTCAACTTTTTCCCATTAGATCAACTAACTAACCACATTCTTTGTGTGCTACTGTAACACCTGAACCTACAGAAAGTTAACTCCCACTGAAGAAGGGGGAGAACGGTTCCGTTAGATAAATTTGTCACTGACTTCATTCAGCTTGTAGAAAACACTAGTGATGGAGCCTTTAGGGCAGGGAGCATAAGAGAAGAAAAATCAGAAATACCTTTCTGTGGCAGCAAGCAGTCGTAGAGGGTTAGATAAGTCATCAAACTATCCTCTGGGTCAAAAAGAGAGCACTGAATGGCAGCTATGTTAACCTTCATATTCTCAAACCTTAGTTTGGTGGTTTAACTCGCAAAGTCTTCTCCAGGTGTGGCATATTTTTTTTGAGCACTAGGCAACATACCTAAGTGACCCATTTTCTTACGGGTGCTTTTCACAGTACAGCTCAATTGATGTTTAAGACGACCACCAATTTACTGAGAGATGTGAAAAATTCTACTCTTTTACATATTCTGAGGAAAAAAAATAATTTGGATTTTAGTCACGTATCCCATTTTAAGCAAAATGCAGTAACAGTATGTTCTGGAACGGAGACAATCGGCTGGTGCACACTGAAATACAGATTGAGCTGGACAGAGGAATCTCCCCTCACCAGCTTCCATGTGGTCAGCCAGTCTCAAGCATGCTGTTGAGAGTGAGCTGAGGGGAGACAGCTGCTCTGTACTCTTCTGTACTGTAAAATACAGACCAGCCTCCGTGTAGGCTGTATCTGCTTGCTCCTTCAGCAGCCTTTGCTGTTTCACCTGTCATACTGACTGCTGCATGGATTTCTTGGAGCAAGTCTTCTCTTTATACAAACTGTTAAAATAAAACTTGGGGCCTTTTGGCTGCATGCTGCCGAATCACCAGCAGTTGTGCCCCCGTTAATGAAGGGAGAATTACACAGAGGCAGCACGCCTGAAATAGTATAGTCACAAGAGAATCCGTTTGTTGACTTTGTTTTGGTTTTGTCATTTAGAGAGAAACCCCCCCTCAATCCCTCCAGGGTAGCCTGGCTCTTCTTGCCTTGCCAAAACCCACACCCATCTGAAATACGTGGGACAGCCACCTTTTTACTGCTGGATAGCCAAGAAGCCATTAAGAAATGCGAAGATAATAGTGCTGTAGAGCATAACGGAAGAACATATGCTTTTGTATGTGCCTAGCTTCTGCCACCGGAACTCCTTCAGCCTTGTTATACCCTTGAATACCCCGTCTTTCTTGCACTTCCCCAGCTCTCACAGGCCACCACTGTCCCAGTCTGCCTCACTCCAGGTACCAAGATACCCAGAACCAGTAACATGATTTCCACATGGTAAGGCTCAGCTCCACTGCTAAGAAGAAATGAAAACCGAAATTTATTTCCTTAGCAGTATTTTCAAGGTAAAAAACCAAACTGTATGTAAGTGTAAAACCTCAGGAGACCTGGGACAAGTCCTTCAGGTTAAGTCTCACGCCTGGAAAAGTTTTTCTAAAAAACACACGTTCAGCTGCACGTAACAACAAACTGAAGGCAAGACTAAGAAAGTCTGGAGCTTACATACACGGAATTCAGTTCAGACACTCCTTGAGCTCTAACCTATTTAGAATAAAAGCAGAAGCAGCCTTCTAATTTCAGAGTAATTCTATTCTTGCTGCACATGCTCACTTCAGACTCTTTAGCTCAGTCACTTGGCACAAGCCAGTCTTCCGGATCCAGTTTCCAGATCAATAGTTTTCACTTGCTGTGCACCAGTGAAGACTGATAAAAAGCTGGCTCTGTTGAACAATTGCAGTCTGAACAGCATGCAAAATCCTACATAAGATTTTATTAGAAGTGCTTTCTTAGACCAGCACACTGGTGGTTCCTTCTGGGTGCCAGCAGTCTGTATCAGTACCGTTTCAAAATGAAAACTAGTTAAAATAATGCAAGTAGGCATGAGATTTAAATTACAAATGGAAGAGGACAGTCAGGCCCTGTAACAATTTGATGCCATGCTATATTAGCTGGATCATCCCAAAAGAGCTCTCAGGTGGATTTTCATCTGATCAGTCATTTAGTTTCAAGGTCTGGACAAAGCTTAGTTGCAGGCTAACTACTTTTACCATTACTGTAATAGAGTGAAAAGCTTGATTTTTGGAAAAGGAAAAAAAAAGTTTCCCCAATAAAGTGACATGGAACTGTTATTCATGCAATGCGTTGCTCAGGAACACGTGTGTAAGCAGTCTGAGCCTTCTGAGCAGATTCTTCCATCAAAATACAGCCCTATATTTAAGGTAAGGATTAACTGCCACCACTCATTATCACAGATGTGACTTTCACAGTTGGCTTTTGAGTAGAATCGGTGCAATCCAAGAAGGAATTTCTTATAAGAGGTATTTAAAGGATAGAAACGTCGGCTCCCTGACCTTACGCCGGGGCCAGGAGACTGTCAGTTTACGACCCTTTGCGTCAGCTCTGGGGACAACGACACGCTCCCGCCCGCGGACACCTCAGCCCGGCCGCAGCGGGAGGTGGGCGCTGGGCTCCGCTGCCGCTCCCGCCTCGCAGCAGGGGCAGCCCCGGGGCGGCAGGGGCGCCCCCCGCGCTCCCTCAGCCGCAGCCGACCCCCGCCTTCCCGCCGAGCGGCGGCAGCTCCTCACTTGCCTCCGCCGGGCCGNAGGCCGCCCCGAGCACAAACCTGCGGCAGCCCCGGAACCAGCCCGCGCGCCGCCCCGCTCCGCCGCTTTAAAGGCCGCAGTCGGCGCCGCGCGGCCCAGCAGCCTCCGCGCCCGCCCCTCACGTGGGAGCCGCTTCCGGGGCGGGGCGGGGCCGGGGAGGCGGGAACGGGGGAGCGCGGAGCTGCCGCTGCCGTGCGCCTCGCAGCGTCCTCCGGGAGCGCAGCTCGCGCCCTCCCGTGGGGAACGGGGCACGCAGCGGGAGGGCTTGTACTTGTGGAGGGAGGCTGCTGTGGTGCACAGCTACGGCGCCGCGAACACGGGAATCACACGGGTAAAAGCCTCCACAGACAGCGCTGACCTACCCCTCGGTTCACCGCCCCTGCGGCTGCTTTCCTCGCGTACGCAGACAGAGCCTGCCCTGACGCAGCCCTGGGAGCACAAGTTTAGCGTTCGCCTTCGCTGCCAGTAAAACGTTCCGCACTGACGGCTGAAGCACCCCTGCCCTGAGCTTCCCCCCGCCATGCACACCTCGCGGATCCCGGTTCCTCTCACTGAATTCACCTTCCTGCCTGTGCTCCAGACCCCGTCGCCACGCACCTTCTCAGGATGTGCTACGGGCGGGAGATAATTTAAAAGAGCATTGTAGGTTACTGTAAAAAATAGCACCAGTTAAAATCTAACCGCGAGTCTGAACTTTTACACTCCATTTATTCTATCGCATTCAAAAATCTCTAAAAAATTAGGACTTATCTGAAGGCCTACGCAGTCATCTCACCGGCGTTTGCTGCGTACTCTCCTCGCAGGTCAGAACTAAAGGCTTCTCTCCCCTTGGCAGTAACGCTGAGGCAGAGGAGCAGCGCGTGGCTCACCTGCAGGGTGCCCAGAGGGACAAAGTGGACTCCAGCTTCCAGTGCCTCTGCTCCAACCCTGGAACAGCGCTGGCTTTCACCAACATGAAGCACCTAGTTTAGAAGCAGCAGAGAGGTGGATGCTGGGGAGTTTTATTGGTCCTCACCTTGTTCTTACATCCTTGCACCAACTTAGGGCTGTTGGTGACAGGATACAGACCAGAATGAACCTCAGGGCCAGCCACAAGCAGCTGTTCTACGCTCATGATTTTCGACAAACATGAAGCTTCACGGGCACATATTTTGCACTGAAAAATTAAATACACACATCGAGTTCCCTGCAGTTTCGTTCAATACAAAACCCACCTTCATGCTTCTGCAGTGTTGTCCTTTAAATCTCCACCTGCCCTTGAACAATTCTCAGCTGTGGAGATTTCCAGGAGAAACAAATTCACTTTTATTTCTTTTGCCCACCTGCCCAGCCCACACATTTCAAACAGCATCAGATTTCAACTCCCCACACCTCTTTACAGTTTAGAGTCTTTAAACAAATTCCATTGGATAAAATAGCTCTCAGCAGGACGGCTAACAAAGCAAAACGCTGAACCCACTCACGCTTCTGCCATAGTAAGGTGACACACAAAGACATCAAAACAAGAACTATATATACACCACAGAACTTCACGTCAAAGCTCAGAGTTGAGTGCCGCCTCCTACCAGCAGTCAAATGCAAGTGAGAAATAATACAAATATGTGAAAGAACAAAAAAAATGTTGAACATACTTATGATCAAGAAAAATAAATACTATAAACCTCAGGGCCTGGAAAGCTGCTTCCGTCACATCTGATAAATCAAATAAAACCAAAATTTCATTTTTGGTGGGAGTGCGGGTGTAGGGAGTTCCCACCACACTGTACGGCAGCCCTGTGTTGTCCCTGCCTCTCATGCCAATGTCCAACAGCTGTTTCTGCTGTCATTTTATATGCTAGACTGGGGAACTGAGCCAGCCTGAAAGAGCTTCTCCGCTCCCCATGGCATTTCTTTATTTGGATCACTGCTATCAGACCATGCCGCTCTGCAGCAGCTGAAGCGGCACCAGGCGAGGGGTGGAAAAGGCAGGAAGGAGCAGGAACGCTCCTCACAGCCACCTCCTCAGCACTGGGATGGCTTTGCTATCTTGTACTTTCCATACAACTCATGTGCCTCCTTTCAGTCCATCTATACCCACTCTACCCGCCCCCCAATCCTGTTCCTAATTTTCATAAAACCCAGGGGAAAAAAAGAAGTGTATTTTTAAGACCTATACCTCCCTATAGAACATGGCTGAACCCAGACAAGTGAGTGCAGCATTAAAGGGGAGCTGACACACACACAGAAAAAACACAGTTGCACCTTGCTCCCACAGGGAACCAGGCTAATAAAAAGCCCCACATGATGCTATCTATACAAGCTATGAGATGAAAACAAACCCTAAGAAGTCACTGCAATAACAATTCAGTGAAATGCGTCTGTGTTACCACCTACATGGCAGGATGCAAAACAAGGGCTGGTGAGAAGGCTGGGGATGGCAGGGCCAAAACACCAGCTATTTAAATGCTGCCTATGGATTCTGCTGTCTACTGGCACTGGCACTGGCACGCTGCGCGGGAAGCCTGTCGCAGGCGTCTCCCCATGAAAAGGTGACAAAATGATGAACTTCCTGCCCATCTCAAGTTGCTTTCTAGACAGAATTTTAAGATCTCATATTATGTTTTGAGAGAAATATTAAATAAATCCAGTGGACCACTGAGCATTCAATTTCCCCATGCATAACATATTTTGTCAAGTTTCTTCAGTTGTGCCTTTGCTCAAGTCACAGTTTAGCATTCTAAAAAGACGAAATGGTATTAAACAAAATAGAGATTGTATCTCGGGGGGATGTTAGCAACTTTCCAGGCTCTCTCATTTCCTCCTTCCATTTCACAAAGACATACATCTTAAATTTGATTTTAAAAATAGTTGCTATGGCAAGGCTTTTCTCTGGGAAATAAAAGAAAATCACCAATACCTGTGCATCAGCCAAAGAACCCATTGCGAAGTCATGCAGAGTCTTCTATTATTTCTCATGGGCCTTGGCAGCGTGAGAACGGCAAAGTGAGCACTTTTCTCAAATTGCCTTGTATTGCAGAGCACTGTTCTCCTTTTCTAGAAAACTAGTGCACACTTTTGGCTTGTGCTTTGGGTCTCCTGCATGACATTTCGTCCCTCGTTCCTGGCCTGTGCTCTTTGCTGTGGCGTTTGAATGTAGAATTAGAGGCATCCTGTTAACTGCCCATGATTTCTGAATACAACCACCTAGTTATTCAAGTGATATTGCTCTTATGTACCACATGCTTTGCTTGTGGCAATGAAACATTTCTATAGATACCTTTGGAGTATCAAAGATTTCATCTTCAGCCCAGTAGTCCATAGAAATGCAGGGTATTTTGTTTGGCTTTACGCACCTTAGCACCAGATCATAGTTCCACCCAATGATTCATGAAAACAAATCTGTTTTTCACAGTAGTTCCCATAGAGCTGCACAAAGTATTCTAAGAGAGTCATTTGAAGAGTTTCCTGACAAAGAATTATTGCACTGAAAAAATATATGGAAGTCTTGTTACCACATTTACATTTCTGAATTGTTTAAAATAAAGACAAATTATACCTAGTTTTTAATGATGTGCGCTAAGAGGTTGTATTAGATATCTCGTTCATGAGGTAATCAGTGCATCTGTTGTTTTCTATAGCAGCAATATGAAAATTAAATGTTTACACATTATATACACAGACGCAGCCATGTGACCGCATAGCGCTGGGAAGATTACCGACTGCTTCCCATTTATTCAGTTCAGGGTTGTATTTCTCAATACTCTGCAGATACGTTCCTTTTGAATAGGAATATCCTCCTGTTACATAGATGCATCCATTCATGACCACCGCGCCACACTCCATCCTTCTCTCCATCATGTGAGCCATCTGCTTCCACTCGTTTTCCTCTGGGTCATAGCAGTCCGTGATTGTGGTCTGTCCACCCACAAAATAGATCTTGTTTTGTAGTGTAATTGAACACAATCCATATTCTTCAGGGAGAAAGGAATACAGTTCAATTCAGCGTGATAATGTTAACTTAAACTGCAGCTTTGTGACAAACACTGGACACCACTGAGGGCGGCTGAGGTTCTTCGCTGAACTTAGGAGACACCTCAGGATTTTCTGCTACACTTGGTAAAAGCAAGCTCAAGGCATTAGAGAAGGTACAGACATGAGCACCAGTACTCAGTGAGAACTGCTTTGAAAACTTATTATTACCAACTGTAGAAGATAGATAAAACCCTTTTAAAATTCATATAAATTATTTCTGCCAAATGCCTATGAATAGATAGATTTTATAGAAAGTTAGTTCACTACATTATTTAATAGAATGCAGCCGTTCCTTTGTTCAATATTCATATAGTGATTTTTTATAGAACAGATACTTGAAGAGGCTCTTCCCTTCCTCTGTCAGAGAAGATGATCCCACTCTCGCCCTTGCTGCGCTACAGGCACTGCTCCTTCTATTAGGAACATGCTGTAAACTCTCAAGCGGGCTTAAAGACTCCCAGATACAAGCAATCAAATGAAGCTCTACCCTCGTTACAGAAATTATTGTTTACCTGGATGCGGACTTGTGGTGACTATACTCCACTCATTGCTACCTGAATGGTATCTCTGGATTTTATCATAGGTGCAGCTTCCCCTGTACCCATAGTGACCTCCGGTTACGTAGATGACTTCATGCAGGACACAGGCAGTGGCATTTCCAACACCTGTACACAGTGTGAAAGTCACAACACACGTTCAGACTGCACGCAATAACCACGGTCACGTCCATCCATAATCCCATTTCAAATGACTTGTTAATTAATATTTTAGGGTGAAATTATACTTGCAAGTATTTAAATGAATGTGAAATTAACTAAACTTGTGAAGACACCTTATTTTATCAGTGTTAAGTCAAGAGCAATTAAATAAAACTACAGTAACCAATACATATTGCATATAATACAGCCACATAATATTTCACAGAATTCTTATGCAGTAATTAAAGACATGTTGTGACTTTTGTTTTGGAATAGGGAATTACTTTCAATATTTCCCTAGGTTAAATAGATTTTTAAAAGTCACTCATAGCAAAGACAAAGACGATGAAAGTTGAGGTCATTCAGTGTCTCGGGGTATCTCTTCTGAGACTTTTAGTCTTTCTCATGGTATTATTACTTATGCTATTGTATAAACAAGGACACAGAATGGAGTCTTGTTAACTCTGTCTCTAGGACAACAAAACAAAACAAGGGATCTGGCAAGATAAAATGGACCAAAATTAGGAAGTTAGGGGGTTTTTTAAGTATCTAAGAAGTTTCACATAAAAACGGGACAAAACAACTGCACTGAATGTGTAACTGCTCACAGTATTAGTGCAGCATTTCTATTTTTAAAGGAAATAAAAAGAGAATAACAGCAATGCTTGTGGAAAATACATGAACAATGAAGAAAATGGTAGGAGCATAAGTGTTTTTTCCTGTTACAGATACCTCCCAAAACTCTAATGTATGCCAATACTATATTGCATCAACTTACAGTAAAATTTTATAATTACATTAATTTATAAAAAGGTATGATAAATTGTATAACTGTTTATAAATTTTGTAATACAGTTATACCCTTTAGTTTGGCTGTAATCCAAATGCATACATGTTTAACAGATCGCTATTTTGGCTGCTAGAAACAAGCATTAATGCTTTTCATTATCCTCACACTGAAAGATTAAACTAAGGATCCTGAACAGATGATACACTGAAATATGAGGAAACCACATGCAAGAAGTTTTAAATGAAGATGATAAATGATTGCACAGAAAACCTTAGTAATATAGTTTTGTATTTAAATAATACAACCCCTTTGCTGAAGCTTGCTCTTTGACCATCTACTGAATGGACTCTAATCCCAGGTAGTTTTCTGATTTCTTTCTAATTTGAGCAGAAATTTTATTGCTGAAAGAAGGCAAAATTAAACTGAGACTAGCACTTGCTTTTTCCACCCTAGTGTTCTGTGCCACAGCCTAGTACAGTGTGTGGATGTTTGCAGTCACTTGGCTAGTAAAGGACCTGAACCAAAGCCCACCAACATTAACAGGAGATTCCCACGGACTTCGCTAGAACTTGGATCAAACCATAAACGCGCCCATGGCACTTAAAAGCGGCAAACACAAAAGGATCAACATTTGAGGCAGACGCCATACCAAAAGCTTACCTACCTTTGATCATGTTTGCAATAGGAAACCATTTCTTTTTTAAAGGATCATAGAACTCAGCTTCTTGCACGGGAGCTCCCTTTCGGTAACCACCCAACGCGTAGACGCAGCCACTCAAGGAAACTGCGCAGTGGTAATACCTTGCGTCAAGCATGGGGCAGCCTTCAGTCCAGTCATCTCTCTCACTGTTATATATCCACACGGTGTCGAGGGCTTCGATGCTCTCCGTTCTGTAACCTCCTGTCACATAGATGTCTGGTCCCAAGCCAGTGACCCCATAGCTCTCCCTGGTGTGATCCGGCATCTCTGTTCCCTGGACCCATGCGTTGGTTAAAGGATCCCAAACATGCACTTCTGATAAGGGATGCCAATAATATCCTCCGATCACATACATGGCTGCCGTGGGTCTTCTGGAAAGACCTTTGGGATCGGGATTTAGGGCATTGTATATGAGTGACCTTATCTTACTGTCATTAAGCCGGCATTTTTTTTGTAGGCTTAAAGCTGACCTCAAATACACGTTATCTAAGTCCACTTTGATGCAGCTCAGCAGTTCACAGACGTCTTCAATTCTTTCTTCCACATTGTGTGCAACCCACTTCACGACAGCTTCGATGGCCGCGTCTTCTTTCCAAATATTGAGGTTCTCCCTGGACAGAATAAAAAAGAGCTTCTCTTTGCCAATGTCCAAAAACTCTTCCTGCTTCCACACTTCTTCAAACTGCCACAACAATATCCTCCTGGACTCTTTTTCTAGCTCCGAGCAATCGTGGTATTCCGCAAAGGAGTGCATGCCTATGCAGTTGTCAGTATCTAGGTGCCTCACCAGAAACCGCTCGCAGGCTTTCTTTACTGCCACGAACTGGAGGAGGTCTGCAGCCTGCAGCAGGCTCTGGACATTGCCCTTTGTTATCTGGATCTGCGATGTGTATGCATAATTCACGAGGGCTTCCAGCACAGCGTGGCTGAGCCCGGGAAGCCTGATCTGGTTTTTAGATTTCTCTTTCATATCGGCCGTGAACATGGCTTTAAAGTAACTGCTGCACGCCGCCAAGGCGGCTCTGTGGCAGTGGAAGATGACCCCCGAGGCGCACTGCAGGGTGATGTCGGTGAACAGCCCCTCCAGGTAGAACGCCCGGAAGGCCGCCAGGAAACCGGCGGGGTGAGCGGAGTCCCGGTAGAGGTACGCGTGCTCCTCCTGCCCGGCCGCTGCCATCGCCGGCACCGCAGCGGGCACCCGGCTCGGCTGGGCCCGCCGGCCGGTTCCGCCGCCCCGNGCGCCCAGCCAGGCCCCGGCGCCCAGCCCGGCCCCCGCCCGCCGCGTCCCCCCGGGGAACCTCCGGCCGAGCCGCCGCCGCCCGGGGGCAGGGGGGAGAAAGGCCGGCCGCGGCGGTGACATAAGGCCGTATTAGGGACAGGGGCAGATGCCTGGGGCGCGTCACCAGCTCGGTGGCTCTCAGCCACACAACAAAGCGAGGGGGCCCCCGGCTGCCACTCACAGCCGCGCTGGGCAGGGGGCCAGCTCCAGGGGCTCCCCAGTACAGAGAGCTGGGATTGGGGAGGGGGCGGCCACAGCTCTCCTCACACACCCCACCCTGGCAGGGTGCAAAGGTCAGTCATGAGCTATGCTCACAGACTCGCTCCAACCATAAGCAAATTATTCAGGAGGAAGGTTCTACTGGCTTTTACCACTTTGGAAAGCGTGGCTCACAACAGAAGAAGCCGTTGTCTTCTCTGCTAGCAAAGCACTTTCTGTGATGGAAGCCTTTAAGGGTATTTGAAGCACAGCATCCCCTGGGTTTAAGCAGCTGTGCTCCCTCCTTCACCAGCAGCACGGACTGGATCCTTTGGATCCAGCAGCCAGGCACCCCCAGCCCTGCCTCAGCTCTCCTGGACGGGAAGGACTGGCAGCAGTTCCTCCTACCGAAAGGAGGTGGATATTTGTTATTATTAGCTAAGTGCCAGCAATACCCAAAAGGAGAGCTCCTGTTCAACACAAGAGTCTTTAGCGTGAACTAATGACAGAATCTGGACTGGGAACCACACAACAGGACTCAAACTTGCCCTTGGCCTTTACATAGTAACACAAGACATAAATAAGCTGATTCAGACAAACAAATAAACCCAACAAACCCTTCACACATCTTTGCCTTCAGTTTTCCAACCGCTCTTGACGGATTGTTAGCCCAGGGAACCAGAGTTTTGTGGTGTAACCCAGGAATTAGCAGCAGCCGTGCCGTCTCTGACCCGGGGCTGTCCCTCTGCTACATTACTCCCTCCATTTCTTTCTCTGGAGCATTCCCTTGTACAGCCCCAAGTCTGTTTCTACATCCCCATGCCAACAGCTTTGTTTTGCTGTGGTTTTGCACTTCTCATTTCATCCGCTTCCTATGGACAAGCAGGACCTTCTCCCCTGCCTTGGCCATCCTACTAGGACATAACACTAAGGCTAAGTCCTCTTTGTAGTAGCAGGTGTAAGATAGCAGACCTATTACCATATAGAACGTTTCCCACACACACACATACGCCTTCTGTTACACATTTCTTTTCATAACGTC
Organism: Chionis minor; assembly: GCA_013398295.1. Classification (NCBI taxonomy): domain Eukaryota; kingdom Metazoa; phylum Chordata; class Aves; order Charadriiformes; family Chionidae; genus Chionis; species Chionis minor. Next base: position 501,058 of record VZSF01003023.1, read on the forward strand.
TTTACGCAAGTCGTCTCCCTCCCAGAGAGCATGCTGATTTAAACCCCCAGCCAGTCTGGAGGTCAGCAACATGAAGTACTGAGCGTGTATCCTTTTAAGGAGCTTCTCCCTTTTTCTTTTGGCTGGGTTACCAGCTTAAACCACCTTCACCCTCAGGAGACACTCATCTCCCCTCCCTTTTCCACATGTGGAAAAATTTGGTAATTGTGGTGCTTCAGAAACACTCTCTCTTCTCTTTTATTAAGAGTAAAAACCAAACCAAAACAAAAACACACTAAACCAAGACTTTGTATTAATAGCTTAATGGCCTGCCTACTGGAAATGAAAAATTTCTTCTGTCTCCAGCATTCACTTGCCTAGAAATAGCATCAGCTCTACCCTCTGCTTGAAGCAATTAGATCAGAATTGCTAATATTTCAAGTAGTCTACTTTGCTTAATCTACTCTCAACCCCTGCTTCAGTGCTTTCATCAAAACCACAAGAGACACTGCTTTTTGAGCATGAAGATTAATTTCTCACTCAATTTCTCACTCTCACAGCAAGCTACAACGTATGTTCCTGAAGGCTAAAAGAACAATAGTTAATATAAGTAGAAGAAAAAGCTGAATAATTATTTATATACTAGTTTTTTGTTTGTTTTTAAGGAAGCAGTAAGTGAGATTTCTGGACAAACTGAAAGCAAGCCGTCTCACAACTAAGTTCTGAAAAGCACAGAAGAGACCGGCACAGCACATCTAGAATGAAGGAGTTAGACAACTGTTTAAAAAAAAAAAGTTACCATACAGAACTGTACGGTGCAACAGCCACTACCATTCTTTTGTATGACCTGTGAGATAACTTAAAACCTGCCACAACTTGAGAGCCAGCAGTTGTTCAGATGCTGTCTTTGTGCCTCTGTACAAGACCATAGGGTAGGATCTCCAATGCAAGCATCTCAGGCACCTTTCAAATAACCAGATTAAAGCAATGCTCCTGAGAATTCAAGTATACTATTCTGGACATCTTAGACAGACTGTTCAAAGCAACATTCTACCATTTATTAAAATAGGTGAAAGGCTAAGAGCAGGACCATTTACAAGGAAGTAATCAAAGGAAATCTTAATTTATTATATACACTATCAGACTAAAAACAGGCAAGACCACTCCTAAAAAAAATCTTCAGCTGAGAAAGAGAAGCTAATGACAACATCAAATGTCAGCAAGAAAATGAGAACAATGCTGCGCAGAAAAGAGAGGAAGACAGCTACAGCAATCACAGGCTGCTGAGCTACACCGCAGACATCTGCAACCCAAGTGCTGCAGAAGTTGTACTAATTTCTCAGTTATTAAGGCACTTAAGCTAAACCAGACATCAGTTCAATAGCAGACTACATCATCATTTCAGACCTTTTGTGGGACTATAAGAAGGAAAACATTTGGCATGAAAATACCTTATTTAACTTTAATGCCACTTATTTTTAATATCTCTATATGCATAGCCTGGCTCTTGGGGTCATCTCATTGTGAGTGGTAAGGAGACAGACTGAATGTTCACAAATGGTTCCTTGAACTATGTCAAGACAGAACACTTCTGTTAAAAAGTTACGATGGGCACGGATGTTCCCTTCCAGCCTGTAAGAGAAGATTATACTACAGATACGGACAAGAGCGAATAGGTAAAAATCAGTGCAAACATGTATGCATACGCGTGATTCCGCAGGCTGTGCATTGCAGCAGAAACCCAGCAAGAAAAAAGCACCTGGCAGACTCAGAGCTGTTGACATGGGAGATCAAACCTGCGTTACCTCTATGCAGAGCGGCAGCAGCACGCTGTCAGGGCAGGAGGATGGGAGAATGACATTTCTTTAAAATAGAACAGCAGCGTCCTTACTGCTCTCCAGAAGAGAAGGGGTCTGACTAAATGAAGGTGTTAGCTGAAGGCTCACACCTACACTTGTGTTTATTCTCTCCAAGCCCTTACAGGAACAGGTGACACGGGCCAGCAGAATACATTACATAAATCAGGTGTGTTGCTTTTGTCAGTGACAGTAACTTTTATTGTCTTTACAATACAAGATCATACAAACTATTAAAAAGTAATTTTGTTTCATAAAATATTTAGTATATTGAAAATATAAATGCATCTTCAGATCAAACAAGATTATAAGCATGCCAAATAATTTACAAAATTAAACATTCATCCTGATCAAAGAAGTAGAAAAGCCCACAGTTCCAGAACCATGCTCCTGGCACCTAATGTTTTGTAAGTAAAGAATTTCATTCTTCTGTGCACTAATCCTACTGCTTCCCCTAAGCACGTGGAACAGAAAAGGTCAGTTATGTAGTTGGTAAAGGCTGGGGGGGGCAGAAGACCAAGAATAATGGCAATTCCTCTTGCAACCCCCCCTTCTCCAATTATGTTGGAATGTGTACTATTTTAGAAAGCCATTTTAACTTTCCCACTGTTGCCAAGATTGAACATAAACAATTTTATGTTGTATTCAAAAAACATGAGTTCAGCTAACAGCCCGATTTTACAATTTTCTGCTTTTATACACATGCAGTTTTTCTCTCCTGGGAAGATAAAATATAACTATATTGGTTTCCTTTTATCATTTGAATTATTCCTTTATAAGCCGTTTCAGATAAGACATGATGTCAATAGCAGATGACCAAACTAGAACAGAACACTCTACAGCACTGAGATCTTGGGCCAACTGAGAAATCTTTTTCTCCAAGGTATACCCCCGCCTGGGCATAGCAATATCACCCTTCTTCAAAAACATTACTGGACATAAGTCATTTGCACCATCACCTATATATACAATTTGTGTATAACTTACTCCTCGCTCCAACTGTTTATCTAGAAATTCTTTTAAAACTTTCCTTTTGCAAAGGTTTTTAGGGCACTTTGCACAGTGGTGAGCATGGAAGTTCTGTACAGTAAGATAGCCTGTACTGCTGAACGCTGCAGGGTTTGTAAACACTTCATCAAACACCTCACTGAAGTCAGCAGCTTTCAAAATCCAGTCAATAAATACTGTATTAGAATCCGAAACAATTATGCAGTCAAACAACTCTTTGTTCTCGCCAATAAAACCCAGAAGATCTACCATTCCCACAGTGAAAGGAATTGTTGTCATTGTCCTTTTCATCTCATCTTCTTTGACGCCATTGTCTCCCAAGTAGACAAAGACTCTGCCCATATATTCTGTCCAGTGTCCTCGTTTGTAGGAGTTTCTCAATTCATTAGGAAGTTTTTTCTCAGGAGCACATTTCACAATCCAGGTATCACTATTTTCATCTACGATTGTATGGTCAAAATCAAAAACCAACAGAAATTTCATGTCTGTCAGAAAACAGTTTCCAAAACAAACAAAAAAAGAGAATTATTTATATAAACTAAAGTACTGAATTCCTACCCCGATGTTGTGCTCAGAGGAGAAAAATTCTGCAAGAAAACAAAGCATTAGGAGAAATATCTAAACAAATTAAACTATTTATAACCAGTACAGCTATGGGAAGTTGTGCTGAAGTCTGTAAAGGTCAAAGTTCAAGTTTAGTATCCAGTTTAGTACTGGTTTAAAATAGACAATGTGAAAGTATCTAAACTCATTCTGCATAGTTACTAATACTTGCTAACAGAGAGTCAATCTTCCAGTACTTATGCCCTACCAGTATGACCAACAGTCATAAATTTCTCCAACATCACTTGCCAATGCAACCCTGTAAAACACCTGAAGAGATATTTCAAAAGCAAACTACTACAGAACAGATGGAGCCCATCTTTTTAACAAGGACACACCAAATCAAAGCAGCCAATGAACAGAAACGCTGCCATTTGTGGATCGGGTGGGGAGAGGAGCCACAAACTCCCCCAAAACGGCCTGCTTGCTGTACTCCTCCAACTTCAGTACCTACAGCCCACCTCCGGGCTACGGAAACCCCCGGGAGCAGGAGACGCCGGGTACTGAGAACTGTTCCCTCACCGGCCCATTCTCTCACCGCCGCTTCCTCAGCGCCGGGCCTCCCTCAGGCCGCCGCTCCCGCCAGCAGGCCGCGCGGCCACACATAAGCAGCTCCCTCACAACGGCAGCACAGCGGAGGCGGCCGCCACCGCCTGCCCGGGGCGCAACGGCCGGGCCGAGGGGTAAAGGCAGAGTCCGGGGGGCCCCCGAGAGGCTGGGGGGGGGTGGGTGTCGGCAGCGGACCCACAGCCCGTGAGGAAAACGCGCACAGCCGTTACGGCCGACGGAGCGCGCGCCCCCAGCCCCGCCAACTCCCGCGCTGCCCCCGACCCACCTCCGCGCCCGCCGCTTCCGGCTCCCTCCACCTCAGTCCCGCCCGCTACGTGNAACGGCGCGCGTCTCCGCGGCTCGGGGACATGGCGGCGGCGGGGCCCGGGCGCCCCCGCGGGAGGCGGCGGCAGCGGCAGCCCCGTGAGTGCGGCTTCCCCCGCCGGCAGCGGGACGCGGGGGGGAGGGCGGCGCCGGGCCTGGAGCTGCACCGGGACTGCGGGAGGCTGCAGGGGCGTTCCTTGTCCCTGTGTGCGGGGTGACTTCCCCCGACCGGCCCCCCGCTCTCCCGGCTGCGGGCAGGCAGGGTGTCCCGAGGAGTCTCCCAGGAATCACTAACCTGGAACCGCTGGAGGTGCGGCCTCGACAGCCGATGCCAGAAAATAACCGGGTGCCTGGCAGCTCCCAGCGCACCCCTACTTTTGGCAAGGCTGCCTTCACCAGGGCCACGGCGAGACCACCGGGGCTGGCCCCCACCACAGGACAGACAGATGAGCAACCGCACCTGAAAACACAGACTTTGGGGTCAGCAGCGCCGTGAGAGACAGCGTCCTTAACGGTTTAGACACGGCACGTCGGTCTGCTGCAAATCAGGAGGGGAATTTCTAACAGGACACCCTTCCGTGCGGAGTGCCAGTTCCTTCGGAAACACTGGTGACAGTGTTTGAAGGGCATTTCACGAAACCTAGTCGTCATCACCTACAAAAGCTGGGTTTACGCTGGCACACGTGCGCGTGAGCCTAACGCAACAAAGAAACGCTCATCTTCCCAACAAACCAGGGAACTGTTCGACCAGCCAGATCTGTTTTAGTAACTCCACTGAGCGCGCAGAACAAGGGTGGTATGGCACAGCCTGGGCCCAGAGTGCTGCCTCTGCCAGCCAGAAAACCGGCGTCACCAATACTCCCCCTTTCCTTTTGGGAATGCTCCCTGGTCCCTGCTGGTCTCAGAATCATGCCCACGTACTGCCTGGAAAGCGTTAGTTACCACCAGCCAAACCCACACTCACACACACACAAACAGGGAAGGGGACACACAATCAGGTGAAGTCAGCCAGCGCCACAGCCCAGGCACACGCGCTGGCCGCACTCAGACCGCGGATACAGACAGCCTGTCTCCGCTCTGGAGTACTGAGATGGGCAGAGCACCTGCTGGGATAACTCAGTGTTGTCACTGTGCAGGAACTCAAACCCTGATAGAGGTTTGAAGGTAGAATTTTCTGATATCAAGTCATCTCAGTATCTTTTCTTTCCTCTACACAGCGTCACATAATTTGGAAGAAAATAACGTTCTAGATGGATATTTTCTTCCAAATGACGTAGATCTTCACCAGGTAATTGTATTGCCGAGAGCTGAATGGGAACGGATTCAAGACAGTCTTGGCAGCACAACTAGGGAAGCAGCACGCATCCTCGCTGAGAAGAAAGAACGAGAAGAAATGCACTTACGCTCCAAAGCGGCTGTAAAGAACTGGCCCAATACCATTATGGTAACTACAAGATATATTTGTAAACAAGGGGATTCATTTTCATATATGCAAAATGCCTCACAGTAACATTTCGAGCTGTACTCCCTTTAACATTTGCTTTTTAAATACGGATTTTAACTAAACTCCATTTAAATACATTTAACATCTAACATCAACATTTACATTTTTCAAATTAATGCTAAAATGTAAAATTAAAAAAAAACGAACACAGAGTACATCACCTTCAAAATGGTTTATACGTTTTTAATCCACGGGCTTTAAATGTGATTTCTCATTTTATCTGCACTGTAGGGCCTGGCACAACGTAAACTTAAAGCCAAAAAATTACGTGAAGACAGGGAAGAGGAAGAAAGAAAGCTACTTGATCTGGAAGAAGAAAAGTTCCAAGCAGCAAAACGGAAGGAGGCTATTGACCGTGCAAAAACCTACCTATACTATCAGAATGAAAGAGTGAAAGGGTTACATGTTTGTTGACAACTTATACTTTTTAAATTCAAATTGTACTGAATTTCTTTAAACACTTCTGAACACGCAAATTACTTGAAATGTTCTCTTGCAGAGCGCACTTCTACTTGCTGAAGTCCTAAAAGAAAGAGATGCTCAAATTGAATTTAAAAAGTTGAAGTCGAATGTTAACAAAAAAAAGGATGAAGAAAAGGAACAGGAACAGGACGAAGCTATTCTCAGAGAGCAAGAAAAGGCACATCAACATTATATGAATCAACAGGCACTACGCAGAGATCAGCTGGAACAGTGAGTAATAATTAATCAAAAGTAACCCTACTTTATTATTTACTTAAACTCTCTTCTCACAAATACATTCTATAAGGTTTTTACAGAAACTTAATAAAAATTTGACTCACAAATGCAACACTTTAAAAGAAAAATCCAGAGTGCCACAAAAGACCTTGCACAAAAGAGAAAAGCTATGATATGCCGTGTCTTTTATTTGCCAACAGCCTGCATGTAAAATCGCCTCTGGTAGGCATCAATAGGTTTGGGTCAAACCATGATTCCGAAGTTGTTCCTGGAAGTGTACTATACACTCGCTTTTGGTCCCAGAAAAGGAAAAGGTTAAACCAGATTTTCCATTTGCCCATAACTAGATTCCAGAGAACGCATCACTGCCACCTCCATTCTTTCTCTCGGCTTTTACAGAAACCCTACAGAGAGCTCCCCGGTGGTATTCATGGGATTGGCCCTGGTGGTCTGATAGAAGGAATCAAATTTCCTGAGGCAGAGGAAGGGTTCAAAGTCTGGTCTCACACGTTCCAGCTCCAACACATAAATCCTGGCAGAACTTCGTACAAAACACGACCAGTTTAAGCTGTTGCCTGCATGCCCAGAAGGAGAAGCATAGATATGGTGGGACTTACTGGGGAAAACTTGTTCACTGAGGATGCTGCAGAGATAGGGCAGAACGTTAGGAATGCAGTGGTGCTAATGGGTCATCCAGATAAAACTTGTTACCACCGGACCGCAAGTTGTGAGCATACCGTAGCTGATTTCTGGTCAGAGGACTGAGGGCTACCGTTACAAACAACGATGCCAATTTTCACCTCTGATATTCCACCCACCTTCAGTTCAAAGTCTCACATCCTTCAGTGCAAGGTACCTATGCTTACACACAATCTCTACCTGTTCATTACTTCCTGCGATCCCTAGCCCATTTATTCAACTCCTTTTCCTGATTCAGAATAAAGGAGCACAAGCATCAAGCAGAACTGGCCAAGCTAGAAGACAAAAGAGATGGAGAACAAATACAGAGATTGAACCAATTACACCAATTGGAAATTCAGAGAAGAATGGAGAAGGAAAAGGAGGAAAAAGCTGAACGCCAGAGGCTTTATCACGTAAGTAACAGGAAAGCAGACAGTTCTCCTTGTTTCTCCTTGGCTGTCTGGAGTAAAAAAATAGCATTCATATATCCAAATGGGGCTACTGGCAACAGGAGGTTTGCTGACAGCTTCAGTAGCATTGGGTTATATGCCTGCCCTGTCAGATGCAGGGCATGTCTTTCCTCTGTGCTTTTGGGAAAGGCCTCTCGGAGACAGGTCTCTCCTCTTGTCTGAAGGAACATTGGCACCTGATGCTTGGACTGGTCTATGATTAAAAAGTCTGCTGTTGACACTAAGGAATATTCTCCTTGACTTGAGAACTGGATTTAAATTCCACGCACCTCCTGGAACAGCCCAAGTCTGAACATAACAGTATCTTTTGAACTTGTACTTCCCTTTATGATTGGAGAGGTTTAGAAATTTAGTCAAGATGTACTGCCTTCTCTCTTCACCTTTGAAGGCATCTTGCTAAATGCAAACTAGAAACTTCTGGCTGGCATACAAAAGAAACTTGCTTTTTTACATAAAACTAGAGAAAACTCTTCTTCAGCTATGATTTGGATTAAGCTCTCAGACTGGGATAGTTCTGGATGAGGTGGGTCAGGAGCAGCGCAGTCTGTGTACATGTTGGTGGTGTCTGCACAGTCCCATTCCTCTCACTGTCCCCCTCTCCCACATGTGTGAATGGGAGCGAGGGATAATGCTCACTGCACTGCAAAGCAATTTGTTTGTGTAATGGAGCTGCTGGAGAAGCAACTGAGAAGTTCAATGCTCAGTTCCCCTTCTCCTTCCTCATATCTGCTATCTCCTCTTCATGCATATTTGAACAGGGAGGCTAAAGCAAGTAGAAGTACCAAGAACCCCCTTCCTCTCTTCTCTCTTTGAAAGAAACACAGAGAGAGAGAATAGGGAGTGATTAAGTTGCTGCACCGGGCCAAGATTTGCTAGACTTCATCTGTTATACCAGGACCATTTTGCCCATGCAGGAGCATGTAGCTGACCAAAAAGTGATCAAAGCAATAGACGAACAAAAACAAATGGAAGAAGATGATCGTATTAAAGCTCATTTTAAAGCAAAGGAAACTATTGCCAAGATGATAAAAGAGAAAGAAGCTGAAATGCGTAGGTAGGTATTGGAGTATAAATTGTAAATAAAGTAAAAATTATACTGTAGTCATGTTCAAATCTTTCAGACTGTTGATGTAACACAAACCACAGTTATTCTGAAAATTAAATTCTACTGATAGGGAGAGTAGGGAATTCACGAGAAAAAGGAAATTCTTTCACAAGTTCCTTAGTAATACGTGCGTGTGGGAGCCATCTCTCCGCCCTTCAAAGTACAAAGACCTATGGAAGTGCAAAGCTCTACACCAGTGTGCTGCAAACAGCAATTTTCCATATGGCCTGCCAAGCCTCCGCCTCCTTAACAATGAAACACAATTAAAATCCTTGACAAAATTATTTTTGGGCATCAGCTATATTTGCCTGAGTCAGATCAAGAAAAAACAATATGATTTCTTAATGAGGGACCTACATTAATGAATGATATTGGGTAATTATTAAGGGAAGATGGTTTATCAATTTAACAGTGAGGGTACAGCATGAAGATACCACTTAGCCAATCTCAGAGCTCCCTTCTCTTCCTGCTTCTGGGTAATACTCCCAACATTTCTCTCCTGATGGCAAAATGCTAGGCAGACTCCTCCCTGAGTGGTCCAGCTCGTTTCTGTTGCAACAGAAAGCTAGTCTTACAAGAATAAAGGGAACATTAAAAAAAAACCAAAACAAAAACCAAAAAACCAGGAGGAAAACAAGGAGATCAAGGAGTTGGGTGGGTGGGCAAGCAGGCCTGTGTGGCAAGATGAGAGAAGACTAGAAACAGGATTGCTGAGTTGGGTAGAAGTAATGCTTCAGGTAGATCCAGGTGTGTACCCTGGTATGTTATGGTCCCTCATGTTCTTCTGCAGACTAGCACAGGAACATCGGGACAAAATCATTAGCCAATTAGCTGTAAAAATGAATGAGGCATTAAAGAGGGAAGATGATCGTCTTGCTAGAGACATTGAAAAAAGAGAAGCTGAACAAGAAAAAAGACGCAAAGAGAAAGAAGCAAAAGAAAAGGCAGCCATTGAATCAATTGCTGAACACAGAGCCACTGTGGTAAGAAACCCACCCTGTTCTTATTCCCGCTTACTCCAAGTGAGGAGCCTGGCGCAGATCACTCTGGTGCCATGCATCAGCATGCTTCACCAGGTCCATTGCCATCTTTCCTGGGGTCCTCTCTCCCTCTCCCACTTCTGTGTTAGGCACACATCTGCCAGGGCTGCCAAAAACCCTGGGCTTGGACACTGGCCAGCCACAATGACCATGCTTATCAGAATCACTGATACAGAGCTGCTTTTGCGAAAAGATATGACTTCCAGCTTAGCAGGCTAGCTCCTTAGTTAACTTTTTCTTGTGCGTTTCGTAAAATACAGACGAAGATGAAAGCAGAAAAGGAGAGAGAAGAAAAAGCAGAGGGTAAAAAAGAACTTCATGTGTTAATGGAAAAGAACCGCACCTACCTGGAAATGGAAAAAGCCAAGAAACAAAGACAACGTGAGGCAAGCATGGAAGTACAGAAATTTCAGATCCAGCAAATGGTAAATAGAAGAGCTGTACCCTGTCAGCCCCTTCAGAAAGAAGCACGCATCTAACAGCACTAGCTCCTGACTGAGAAGGAGAGAGAGAAAGCTTGCTGTTTTGTTTGGGGAGTTTTGTTTGTTGGTTTTGGTTTTTTTAAATCATGTATGCTCCAAATATGCTGGTGTTGGGAACCAGCCTCCTGTCAGAGCAGTGGTGCAAGTCAAGGCTGGTTTGCAAGGAGAGATCGCATGCTGCCCTGTGCCATTATGTACTACTGCTGCCTTCTTGGATCTTCTGGGCAGGTGACCAAAGAGCAGCAGCTGATGCTGTTGTTCACCCAGCTATTTAATGTACCCTTTTTGGGGGGTGGGGTGGTGGTGTACAGCAAAGGAGAGAAGTGGGGAGGGATGATATTTGCCAAATATCAACTAACACCGCAGATCTTCAGTAAGCTTTTACCTTCCCTAGGTTTTAAGGGAAGGTAGGGAAGGGAAGGAAGGAAGGGGACAAAGAAATACTAAACTTTGTTATTCCCTTTTCTTCATCAGGCTGAAAAGCAGGCTAAAAAACAGCAGGAAAAGCAAGCAGACTTGAACTATGAAGCTGAGAGAGAGGCAATTGCACTTTGTAAGGAGCGTGAATTTCAGAGCTATGCAAAACAAGTAATTGAATCAGAGTCCAAGACTACACATCATCTTTATCCTCTTCTCAAAGCATCCAAAGATGGAAGAGGACTTGGACATGGGGCATTTTCCAGAGGAAGAGAAGGAATAAATATTAGTTCTCAAGCACTGGACGATACTGGGACCCAGTATGCACAGGATGATGCTGGGGCCTGTACTACTGCTCAAGAAGTTAAAAACACAAAATAATACTGAGACTATACAGCAAGGGGAGGAAGAAGCAGTTTTCATGTGGTCAAAAAAATGTCTTTTTGAACGTTATTGGCAGAGTTAAACTGTAAGTGATCTACATTGAATATGTGCTATGAATCTGGATGTCCCTTTGAAAAAAAAGATCGCCAGAGAACTGGTTATGTTCTCAAAAAATCCCCAGCTTGTATTTCATGAAAGTTAGTTCATTAAACGCATGATATGTAATTGACCGTCAGTGTAACCCATTCCATCCAAAAGCTCACTATTACTGTTATATTTTTATTATTCTAAAAATTCACTGTCACAGATTTTTCAGACCTAGGATACGAATTCCTGGTGCAAAAGGTCACATTTTTCACTAGCCCGCTTCCAGTTAAGTATTCCCCATAAGAGAAAAAAACAAAACACCTTTACAAAATCTACAGGGTAAGAAAAAACAACCTAATACATGTGAAAGTTGGAATAGTTACGGCGCTGCAGTTTTTATAGCAATTTGCAACTACCTCTGTAAAACAAATGTCACGCTGTAAATAAGTTATAATAAATGAAAATATGAATGCGATTTGATCACAGCCCTTAAAAGGCCACTTAGGAGGCAAAGAGGTCCCAATATAGCTGTAAATAACTACTGCAAAAAGAGCATGGCAACAAGAACATAGTTGGACTGTTCTTTCAGAAAGACTGACAATGATTCAATCTGCGGTAAATAATCTGGATCTAAAATTGCTTCTCAGATTCCTCAGCTGACTTGCTCTCCAACAGCGAAGTCACACACACATCTCACTCCTTAAGCTAAGTTTCTTTGCTGAAATTTTACCATCAGGCTCCTGTGAGGGTTTCCTACAACTTCCTCCACGAGCAGACCCCCCTGGGGTCTAACCTGGCTATCCCCCTATTCTGGCATCCACTGACCTGCTTTGCTGCACGCAACCTGTTCCAGCCCCGCCAGCACCCACCACCCGGCACTGATGGCCAAACTAGAAAATGACGTAAGTTCTAAAAAAATAAGTAAATAAATTAGAAGAGTTTTACACAGAAGATGCTTGACAATATTTTCGTTTGGAAAACAGGTCTTTTGTGCGCCGTCAAGTTTCTAAGCCTGGCTTCCGATAGCAACAGGCTTTGAAGACAGCAGGGGACTTTGGGGAAGCCGGGAGGCCACCCTGGAGGCGGAGGCGGGGTCCCTCCTGCAGGCTGAGGGCCCAGCAGGGCTGCTTTCACCTCCCCCGCAGCGTCAAACGGCTGGATGCACGGTGATGTACTCCTGCCCGACAGCAGCAGCCGCCTCCTCCAGGAGCCTTTTCCTGGCAGGGCAGGGCAAGAACTTTCGGAAGGGGAGGGGAAGGACCGACCGAGGCGGTCCCTAGGGCCTTCCTCCGGGAAAACTGCGCCCCGGGGGCCACCCTTTAAGGTCAGGGAATGGAGAAGGCGAGTTTCAGCCACCCCGGCGGCCGGGGAGGGCAGCTGTGAGGGGCGGCAGCAGGGCCGCGCCCGGCACAGGCCAACCGGCGGGAAGAAAATCCGCCGAGCTCGGGGCAGGGAGACGGAGGGCGGCGTTACAGCCTCTTACCGGGTACGGCCTCGCTACAGGGAAACGGGAATTTCCCGAACCGTCCGAGAGGCCGGGCCGGGTCCTCCGCGGTGGCCGCGGCCGCCGCTCGAGCCTGCTCTGCTGCCCGACTCGGGCCGGGCCAGGGCTGGGACGGGAGGAAGGGCCGGAGGAAAGGGATCGCGGCGCGCCTCAGCCGCCGGGCAGGGCCGGGCCGGGCCTTGCCGCCTGGAAGAGCGGTCGGTGCCCGCCGGACGGGGCGGGGCGGGGCGGGGCTGGGCGGAGCGGAGCGCCCCGCCCGGTCCTTATAAGAGCCGCGGCAGGGCGGGCGCTCCTTCTCTGTTGGCGGCGCCGCGGATAGGCGTCTGCGAGTCAGCGCTGCCCGCCGCCGCTGCCTTTGTTCCCTAACGGGGGCGGCAGAAAGAGCCCCGACTTGCCGGGACAGCCGGGCCCTCGCCGCCGGTAAGGATCCGCCTCTTTCTGTCGGCAGAGGTCGCCGATCCCGGAGAGGCGGGCGCTGGGAGAGAGAGCCGCGGGAGGAAGGCCGACGATGGACCGCGACGGGCCGGACGCCGCCCGCCGGGAGGCAGAGGTGGAGCACGGCCGCTACTTGGCCCGCCGGGCCGTGGCCCAGGAGCAGCTGGCGCAGTGAGTGGGGGGAGTCGGGGTTGCTGTTAGAAAAAAATTAAATAATTAAAAGAAAAGCGTTGCCGCGGCCAGCTCCAGGCTGCCGGGACCCGCCGGCAGGGGCGGCGGGCAGGGCGGGAGCGGGGTTTACTGGGGGCTGAGCAGGCTCCGCCCGCGCCGCGCCTGGGGCGGCTCCCGTCTGGGAACCCTTGTTCGTGGTGCCCCCGCGCTCCCTGGTCGCGCCGAAAACCTGTCGCCTCTCCTCCCCCTCCGTGTCTTCCGTGACTGCTCTGCAGCCTCGGAAGCGCCTCTTGTTGCCAGAGGCTATGTCTGTCCTAATAAATTAAACAAGGCGGTCTGTATTCTGGTACTGGGAGAGCAAGTGGCTCGTCTCCCTACGGCAAAACTGTGTTATTGCTGCTCCCCCCCAGCCCGGAATCACTCACGCATCCAGCCAGCACAGGCTGAGGGTGGTGGCGTGCCCTGTGCCGCGGCACTGCTTGGGAGACAGCTAGCTGGCAAAGGCCCAGCTTGTACAGGGAGGGGCTAATAATTAAATAGGCTAATAGAATTCAGTCTAATATTCGAGTCCATATGCTGGTTACGTTTGCTTTTGCTAGTATAGGCTTAACTAGCATGCTTGCACTATGACTAAACTTTGGATAAATGATTTGCAGCTGCCTTTTAAAAACCATGATTCTATTTTTGATCTCTGACATTCCGCTTTCACTTCAAAGTATCAGGTTTTTTACTGCTAAAGTACCTGTAGATGTGCAGAATCTGTATCTGTTCATGCAGTCCCTAGCTCACTTATTCAGCTCCTTTTTCCAATTCAGAATAAAGGAACACAAGCATCAAGCTGATCTGGCCAAGCTAGAAGGCAAAAGAGAAGGAGAACAAATACAGAGACTGAACCAATTATACCAACTGGAAATTCAGAGAGGAAGAGAAAAGGAACAGGAGGAAAAAGTTGAACGCCAGAGGCTGCATCATGTAAGTAAGAGGAGAGCAGACAGTTCAAAATGCTTGTTTCTCCCTGCCTGCCTGGAGTTAAGTAGTTGCATTAGGCCCATGAATAAACAGGCCTACTGGCAACAGGAGGTTTGCTGACAGCTTCAGCACCATTAGATCATATGCCACTTCTGGGTGATTACAGAATGCTTTGTGCCTTACATTTTTATGGTTCTACAGACTCCTACTGTGTGAGCCCTTCAGGGTCTGTGCAGTGTGAACGATACACAGGGTGGGAGCAGTACAGTTGGAGCCAGTGGGAAAGAGGAAAGAATATAACTTAAAGATACTTGCTTGGGGCTGTAACATCATAATTTTACCTTTGTGGTAGTTTGTGGTAAGTAGGTCATAAGAATTCTCTTCTATCTCTTGGTTTCTATCTTATACAGCTTTTCCACTGATACAACCAAAGAACTCGTATTATAAGCTAGGCCTGAAGTCTTTGCCAGATTTTTTTTCAGTTCATTTTTCAAAAAAATCTCATTCTACATAAAAATAAAAGTACTTTTCTATTTAAACAGGAATACATAGCTGAACAGAAAATAATTAAAGCTGAAGAGAAACAAAAAGAAGATGAAGATGATGATCGGATTAAGGCTTATATTAAAGGAAAAGAAATGATGGCTGATCTGACAAGAGAAAAAGATGCAGAGACTAGTAGGTAGGTCTAGGGCTGTGGTTTTCAGTGTGAAGATTAAACCTTGCAATTTAATCTTGTGACAAATGTTACTCTGAATTTTTGTATCGGCAAAATCAGAACTTTGTGATGCAAGCAATTTTTCTGTAATTAAAACCTGAAAAAGAAGTAGAATGTCCAGAAGAAATGCCTATGCGTTCCAGCAGTAACTGGTGCTGTTGGGGGTGGGAGTGGGTTTGCTGGCTTTGTTAGGAGCAGTACCTCGGGTAGTCTGAGCGGATATCCTGGTATGTTATGGTAGCTCATGTTCTCCTGCAGGGTAATACAGGAGCATAAGGACAAAGCTTTTGAAAAACTAAATGCACAGATGAATGAGGCGTGTAAGATTGAAGATGATCGTCTTGCTAGAGGAGCTGCAGAGGTAGAAGTTGAATACCAAATGAAAAACAAAGAGAAAGAAGCGAAAAAAAAGGCTGCCATTGACTCTATTGCTGAACACAGAACCACTGTGGTAAGAAACCTAGCTTGTTCTCATTTCCCTTTCTGTCATATACTTGTATTTCTGAATACCTCTTAAGAACACCATAGATTCTAGCACAACAGTCTTGAGACGTACATGCAAGTTCTCACTTAGCAGCTTAGTTTCAGAACTAACTTCTTAAGAAATGTGCAAGTGGTACATGTGATGATCCTCTCAAAAATTAGAGCTGGAAAGCTCTATAGTTGTCGGTAACTTGTGCAAATGTTTTCCAGACTCCGCACTGCTTGCTCCAGCTGAGGAGCCTGGCCCAGATCACAGCCGGTGGCTCTGGTGCCATGCTTCACCAGGTCCACTGATGTCTTTCCTGGGATCCTCTCTGCCTCTCCCACTACTGTGTTGGGTGCATATCTGCCAGGGCTGCTGAAAACCCTGGGCCTGGACACTGGCCAGCCACAATGACCATGCTTATCAGAATCACTGATATAGGGCTGCTTTGGCTGAAAGATATAACTTGCAAATGAGTAGGCTCTCTGCTTGGTTAATTTTTTTGTGTATTTTGTAAAATGCAGATGAAGATGAAAGTGGAAAAGGAGAGAGAGGAAAAAGCAGAGGGTGAGAAGGATCGTAATCAGTGGATGGCAGCAGATCGTACCTACTTGGAAATGGAAAAAGCCAAGAAACAAAAACAACGTGATGCAAACATGGAAGTACAGAACTTTCAGATCCAGCAAATGGTGAATAGAAGAGCTGTACCCTGTCAGCCCCTTCAGAGAGATGCACACATCTAAACCCATAGTACTAGATCTTCTGGGTGAAGAGAAAGAAGCAGCTGGCTGTGGGTGTGATGTGCACATCTTGTTTGTTTTTTACCTGTGTGCACCACAGGTGCTGGTGTTGGGGACCAACCTCCTCTCACAGCAGTGAAAGAGAAGCCTCTTCCAGGCTGACTTGGCCCATGCTAGTCGGGGAGGATCACCTGGGAGGGCTGGTAATAAGCAAATGATCAATAATGGCACATCACATCCTGTCCTGTGTTGTCATGACATTTTTTTCAACAGTGCCACTACTGCTGTGTTGTATCTTCTGGGCAGGTCACCAAAGAGCAGCAGCTAATGCTGATGTTCACTTGGTTATGCAATGTACC
Organism: Chionis minor; assembly: GCA_013398295.1. Taxonomy (NCBI): domain Eukaryota; kingdom Metazoa; phylum Chordata; class Aves; order Charadriiformes; family Chionidae; genus Chionis; species Chionis minor. The sequence continues at coordinate 517,608 of VZSF01003023.1, forward strand.
CTTTTTGTGGGGGATATGGCAGGGGAGAGAAGTGGGAAAGGATGATGTTTGACAAGTATCAACTAACATTCCTTTTCTTCATCAGGCTGAAAAGCAGGCAAAAAAGCAGCAGGATAAGCAAGCAGATCTGGACTACGATGCTCAGAGAGAAGCTGCTCTTCGTAAGGATCAAGCATTTTGGCGATAAAGACAGTGAGTAATTAAATCAATGCCATTACTGGATATATTTTTTTTAATTTTCCCCTCCAGGCATCCAAGGAAGGAACAAGGTGTGGGCTTCCTAACCGGGACAACTGCAAGAGCGGCAGAGTGTATACATGTGCAGTTTAAAAAAATAAAAAATAAAAATTGGGGGTAGGTGGGGGAGGATGGTTGATGTAACAAATCCATGTTCATCCTGCCAAATGTACGTGAGCCCCCAGCTTGCTCAGGGACTGAGCGAACACTTCTCATTGTGTAAGAGTGTTACAGCTTGCGTGCCCCTCAGAGCCCTGCCCGAGGACTGGGCCAAGAACTCTCCTCAGAGCCAGCTCAAACAAGTAATGTCTTGGTTGGTCAGTCCTGCTGTGGTCTGGGCTGCTGTGTGGTTTTTGGACAGCAGGACGTGGCTGGGTGGAGCTGACTGGCTCTCTATACCCCTGTCAGTTAGTGTGGCCCATAAGGGGCTCGACTGTGGGGTGAGGGAGTTGCTGCTGAGAACTTGGCCCCACAATGCATGCGTTTCAGAGGTTTCACCCAGAATAGCTGTAGCCTGGCGTCAGGGCTGAATGCCCGTCACTGGTTGGAGTGCAACTTCTTTTTTTATCCAAAAGGGTCCAGTTTGTGATCGTCCTATAATGTGAACCAAAGCACAGTAACTAGAAACAATCAAGAGACTTGTTTCAAAAACTCAGTTCTGACTTAAGCTAAAATGCTAATGTTGCTGCACTATCAAAAGTTATGCAGAGTTCTCTCCAATTATCTTGGAGTAGTGGATTTCTGAAATGACATTTTAAAAAAGAGACATGGCAATTAACTTGTGAAATTGTCTCTAAATATGTTTATTCTTAGTTCACTAATGAAAAATTTATTATTTCCCTTCTCTCTGAGCCAGTGCTCCTTTTACTACTTGAAGCTTTTTTCAGCAAGCAGAAAGAATGTCAACTTTCCATAAAAGCCTTTTGATCGCAGAAGCTGGAGCCTCGAGAAGAAGCACTGACTACAGCTGAAGTGGTGCTGATAGCTGCAGAGCTTGATAATGCTTCACATATATCCCTAAGTGTGTATTTGCACATGCTCACTACCATGCAATGGGTGAGTTAAATGAGGCTCAGTCTGCCTCCACAGCAGCAAGAAACAAAGTGGATTGCAGCCTCATTTCCTACCCAACTTCAAGAAACACCCTGTTCTGCAGATAATGTATGTCTGCATTTGAAGTCTACAGCCTGCTTCCGTGGGGCTTGCACTCCTTTTACTTCGAACATCTACAGAAATAACAAGCTCAAGTACCAGAAAACAACTCTTCTTCCAGTACACCTAGAGTGAAGTAGGAATCCTGTGTGATTTTAAAGCACATTGGCTTGTCGTGGTTTGGGCTAAATATGGATTTAGTTACCCAAATTCAGTATGAAGAAAATCCAGCATGAATCATGACATCACTTTATTCCATTGACTTTGAGATGCACTTGTTTTCTGTGCGTGCTTTAAATCACTAACTAGCTAGTAATCCTCTCTAGGCAAAAAAAACCTTTAAGTATTCTAGGAACATGAAGAAATACTTGAGGTTCTAAAATTTTCAGTGACAAAGCACTTTGGTAACATTTCATTGTCTTTTACAGTTGTCCTACATGAAAGGCAAGAATGGAAAGCTGCTTGCAAGAATTAATACAGAAGACTAAATTCAGTTTGTTGGTTGCAATGTGTTGAAGAAAGCACAAAAAAGAAGACAGGGAACAGGCTAAGAGAACAACAGCTTCTTGTGCAAGTAGAAGCAGATGAAAGATATTGAACAGACTGAGATGAGAAACTGAGAAAGCTGGCCTCATTCAGTCTGGCAATGAGGAGACTAAGGTGTGATCTAATTAACAGCCTACAGCTGCTCGAAGGGTAGTTACAAACACTGCAGGGCCAAACTCTTCTCAGCACAGTGAGGTGCTTAATATAAAAAGTTGTGACATGGGACATCAGGCTGAGTAGTCAAGAAAATCTGCTTCACTGGGAGTGTAGTGTGATGGTGCTGGATCAGAATGGCCAGAGGTAGTGGAATTGCCACCTGTGAAGATGTCCTGTGTAAGGCAGAAAGTTGGCCTAGGTGACCACCAGAGGTCCTTTTTGGCTACCAGTTAGAGATAGCAACAAAATACAGGGAGATCAGCTGCAGCCGATAAGAAAGGAAATTGCTGACCTAGAAGAATTGCTAAGATTAGGTACCTCTAATCTAATGCCTACAGTCATTACTATTTGTATTAGTTACTAGCTGAAGTTTTAATTAATAGCTAGCAATTTAGAACATGCTTTGAGAAATAATTTGGCTAGTAAACTTTAGTACTGTTTTTGCTCAACAAAGCACCCTCTCAGATAGTCTGCTTCAGGAAGTTGTAGCAGATGAGAAACATAATAGGTATTGGCCTTATTAGGAGGCCAAGACCTTAGAAGTGTAAGGCAGCCCTCAGGCTGCAATGGAGACCTTAAATGAAACTATTTTTTCCGTACCTGTCACCCAACTCTGGAAGGAGATCAACAACTGAAGTTTGAATGTGTGGGCCTCCAGGGTATTCTCCCAACAGTAACACAACTCATACCTGCATCGCTGTTGTACCCATATAAGAAAATACTGTTGTCACGGATCTAATGCAACTCCTACCTAGGAAACAGAAGAGAGAAGCTTTCTAAAATGCCTTATATCCCATGGAAATTTGAGTTGACTCACTGCAGCTCTTCACTGTTGGGCAGTGTTCCAGGTTTGAGTTACAAGTTCTGTATTGGTACTGCTCAGCTCTGAGGAATTTTGAAGAGGATACCTACCTGGAAACAAACTACCTGTGAACAGAAGAGTTGGCACCATGGGACAATTAAGGATGGACATTTTCATGTCTCAGTACAGTCTGGCTGTATGCTCCTGAAAAAGAAAAGAAAATTTTTTTCAGAGCTCACTGATTGTGTTAGGTCAGATAATTTCTTGTTTCAATAGCTAAATTCTTTCAGATGCCTGTTACTAACTGGCACCTTTCTGGTATCTCTTGAATGGAAGAGGGCTGGAGCTAGTTTGTAATTGTCCTCCTTGTTCTGGCAGTGCAGCCTTGTCTCTGATGCTGAATCTTCCTTCTTGCTCTGGCAGTGCATTTTTGAGAGAAAGAAAATTCACTACTAAAGGAGTTTTTTTGAGAGCTATTTTCCTCTCTGAAGGCTAAGATGTAAGAGGGAGTTGAAGTGAAGGCCAGAGGTGTGACAAGACTGTATGAGCTGTCTTCTTTAGAATTACCTTAAATTAATTCATTTCTATTTGAAATAAATGAAGTTGTGCTATAGGCTTTGTAACACATGTAGTCATTCCCTTTATGCTCCTGCACTGCCACCACTACAGTCTAAGCTTCTTGTTGTTTTGGTGTGTCATGGCCTTTGGCATTAAGAACTAGATACCTAAGTGGATACATAAATGATTCAAACCTGCTTTCTCATCTGTTACACTGATCTCTAGAAACTCTTCTTAAAAGCAGAGTTGTTGATAGCCGGTTGATACTGTGTTGCATAAACCAGCATGGCATTTTCTTTTTCTGTGGGTGACTTCATTTCCAATACGTTATCTGGAGAAATGCACAGTTCTGTTAAGTGCTGAAGGTCTTGAACATCAAAACAGGAGGTCCAGTAAAGTTCAACATGGTATCTCTGGTACTGTAATACTAATTGCCCTTGCCCCCCTCAAATGAGTAGCATCTGGTCTGACTCCTTTACTATGTAAAGGAAAAACAGACAAAGGTTAGAAAGCAACATTTACTGGAAGAAGCAATAGCTACTAAGTAGATCCAAGATGGGATCACAGCTATGATCCGTGAAATACAAATCCAGAACCGGTATAGTGGGAGAAATTGGACTATCCTTGGTAAAGCTTTGTATTACATTATTGCTATAGGACAAGTATTTCTGCATTAGTTTGTTACAGCCTCCCACTGTGTGTGCAATTAACTGTATAGTAGTTGCTGATTATACAGTAAGACTTAAACTCTGTTTCTTTCTTCTTCAGAAATGCGTCTGACAGCTACAGAAGTACCTGCTAAGGACCAAGAAGCTCACCACTGTCTCCTCACAAGTTACAGGAGCCTGCAAAGCTTATCAGTGCCCCACAGCTGAAGGCACTGAGAAGGCTGTTTGCCAGAACCTGCCTCTACTCAATGTCAACTCAAGAAACAAGTACTGCAGCTACAGCCATAGGTTGCCACTGTACCTGTAACTGCTCTAATGTATTATGAAGCAAAGCAGTAGATTCACTTTCTAGGAAGTCAAGAGGTAACAACCAAAGGTAAACTGTCAATTAATCTGTGCTGTAATCCTTGACTATTGCTGGGCCTGCAGGCTTAATTAAAACCTTGTTTTGGCTTAAAAAAAATTCTGAGCAAATAATAAAATTGAGTAAGCTGTTTAAAAACATCTGTCTCTTATAGATCAATGTTGAGTGTACCTTTTATTTGTGACAGAAGATGGGAATACTATCTAAAGTTGTAGCACTGGCTGAGTGTTTAATTTAATTGTTTATGGGAAAGAGATGTCTGCAGTAACCATGTGTATCTAGCTCTCAAGTTTCTAAACTGACTTTAGGAAATGGGAAAAGCGCTTTCCTGCTTTCTCCTAAGCACTCTGCTGCCAGCAGAGCCAGGTTGTCAGGCTGGGATACTGGCAGAGGTGACTTCTTGATCAAAACAACTACTTTCATTCAATTCTAAACTGAGTGTAAGATGTCCTGCTCCTACATTTAAGTTTACATCATCAAACACATAGTACTGTAACTAGTGAAAACTATTCTGCTTCACACACATAGGAAAAAAGCCCTGCTGCACTTGTGCAAGTACAAGATCAAAGTTTGCAACTAGCAAAAAAATTAATGATAAGACACTACTCGATTGGCATTTTTATATATGTTACAGTATGTTCACAACAGGTAATAGAGACTGTCGGTTTGTCATTCTGTAGTAGAAAGCCGTAATTCCATCTGCAACTCAACACCATCATCTAATTTAGCATGGAATAAAAATCTGACTGTTCACATCTTCAGTAAAAATGTATAGATCTTTTTAACTGAAGAGGTAGTGTCCTGACATCACATCACTGTACCTTGTACATCTGTACAAACAGCTGGCACTCACAAGCGCATTTACACAGGTTGCACCACCTGACTTAGAAGGGAATCCAAATAGAGAAGATGCAGAATAATACTGCAAGAAGCACCCATACGGAATACACTAGCAAAAAAAAGCATTTATTTCTGAGAAGTACTTTAATACACAAATTGTACATTACATATCAAGAACTCATTCTCCCAGCTGACAACTGGATCATCTGTCCTGTTGGGAACTGTAAATTTCAAATTGTCGGAAAGACTGAGGTTTCCAAATACTCTTGCTAAATACTACATGCACAATACTGCTTGTGTAATTAACCATAATTCTTTTAGCTGGTGGAGGAAACCAGTTATCAGCTAGCTCCTCTTACCATTGATTGTAAATTAACAGGCCTAACTTTTTTTCCAATCCTTCCAACCATTCTTTTTATTAGCAGTTATGGCTAAAGCCACACGCTGACTACGCTGACTACTTTGTATATACAGTTATAGGGATATGTACAAACATCAACTTCCTGCCAAAAATAGCAAGTTTCCTTAAGTGCTTTGCATGTTGCAAAATTTCAGTTCAAAGTCAGTGCTGCATATAGCTCAGTTTTAGTCCTTTTAATGCATTGTTTGAACTTTTATCAATACAAATATAAATTTTAAACCAATCACACATATTTAGCAGTTTATGATCTGTCCTCTGAACGAACTAATATTAACTGCCCTATTAGTTTCTTTTGAACAATGACTGCATCATTAAGGAAGGGCACTAATTTAATTCTTTAATAAAATGTACCTTTACTTTTATGTAGTTTTACTATCTAAACTCACCACTTTTATTATATTACTGCTATTCCTTTCGTGAGATTTCATACTAAAATTCAAAAAATTATTTTGGTGTAATAGCTTTTTTTTAAAAAAAGTAGATTCATATTACTTTTTGCTTTTATGGAACACAAGTTTTTTTAGAATGGTGTTCCGAACGACACAAATTATTCAAGGAGTAAGAAATAAGAATTAAGAAGCACTTCTACAACAAAGTAGAAAGCTAAAGTTTTATGCTAGGCAACTGCAGATTTGTACCACATTAAAATTTTGCAAAATGCAGAGTTCATGGACTTTTTGATATGCATTTTCTTGAATAATTTAAATACTGCATTAGGAAAATTACTATTTTCAGCAAAAGAAAGTGCAAGTAATGGTTCTTGACATTTCTATCACATTGACTCTAGAAGTGTGAAGATTAATTTTGTCACTGGTGTCCTCCAGATTAAGTTGACCAAAGAAAAAAAAAAAAAAAACAACCCAAACCTTATGGCTGCTCCTAAACTACTACTGCCTTTTCTCACAAAGTTGTTCTTCAAGTACTGGAGAGACAGAATACATAGATGATTGAAAAGAGAGGTCTTCGGTAAAGCACAGTATGTATATCTCTAAATTTTCTATTAGAAGGAAAGTCCTAAAAGCAGGGATACACATTTTTGTCAGACAAGCAATGAGTCTACTATGCCCCTAGAAAAGTGTGTCCAAAAATACTTTATTTGCTTCAATAAATCAACAATAAATCAACAGTTCCAGGAAAGGAGGCTAAAGGACTGCTTCTTTTATGTTTACATTAATCTAAAATCCACTTGCCAGACTGACACTGTTACAAATTAGACATTGTTAGGGGATTACTGCAAGTTCTTCACAGCATCTGACAAAGACCACTTCAAGAGAAGTCCGTAGTGTGTGATTTCAAGTAGCAAGTGAGAAGTTTCATTGTAAAAGTTTGACAACCAGATAGAACAAAGGGTTAAAATATAACCATAGCCTTTTAAAAAAAAAAAAAAATTCCTGAAAAAAAACCAAGACAAAGCAGAACAAAAAACCACAACACCACATCCAAAAACAAAGCTACAAGTAAAACACTATGGCTATGTCAAAGAATTAATTAGCAGACAACAACACATCTTTTACAGGCAATAGTGTCTACACAACCTTAATTATATCCACCCACCCTCAGCAAGAATTTGCGCTTTTGAGTTGATGGCAGTACCCAGAAAATCCAACATCAAATAATGGTCTCCTTCTGATAAAGTTTGGAAAGCTACTGCCAACACTGAATTCAGCATTCCGTGAATACACAGGCTGTATGGTATTAGTAAAATGCCTGTATCTATTGTCAATACAAGAGAATGCATGTCTAACTTCTGGAAATTATTTCAAGCCTGTACATAGACTTAAACATATGCTTACAAAGTTAGCCCAGTACTCCCTGCCCACATTTTACCTTGAGTCTTGAGGGTCACAAATTCTCTGGGGTAAAGTCAGTCCTGGGGTACTGACAGAAAAAGCTGTCCTCTAGATGTACTACATTTGCAAGGAAAGACCAAAAGCATTGTTTCGATTACCGCTGGTTATTGCTTTCAAATACGCTTCCAGTGTACTTCTCCAAGCCACAAGCCAATGACCTGTCACACAGCCGTGAAACACGGCATATTGAGCAACGCTGTGACTATAGCATGAGGCGGTTACTGTGAGGCTGGGAACAGGAAACCTTTGCCACTGAGGGAAGAAACGGTTCCAGGACAGCAAGAGCCGTAGTTGGTGCCTCACAAGCAGCAAGAACTCACTGGTGCTTGGGGACATCTTGCTGTCCACAGGACTGTGCTTCCGTCCCACTTTTTAATCAGCATTCTCAATTTCCAGCCTGATAAAGAAATGTACCAATCTGGCAAATCCTCCCTCTTACAAGAATGCAGTAGTTGCGTTTCAGTTTAAACTAAGTGATTGGCACTAAAACAATTTATCATCAAATACCATACAGGCATGGCATGCACTCGTCAAGAGATAAAGCAAATCCCGCATGTGCAATTAAAAGTTACCAACTTCTTATAAAGTACATTAAAAACAAGAAAATGAGCTTTGTGCTGCCATCTCAGATGAATTTTAACATGCTATGAAAGTATTAGAGCTCATTTAGTTTGTACAAATAATTTTCTGGACTGTAACAAAGAAAAAAATCCCTATGGAAGGGTATACAAGTGCATCTTTTGAAGTAACTAGTTACACAGAACTGCAAACTAAAAGTGGATATAATCTCAATTTTGAGATTTTAAATTAAAGACTTTGTAACATTTTTTAACAGTTCCTATGGATTGCCTTATTGCTGACTGCTTGCATTTCTTCCCCTCTCCTACAGTAGAGTCAATATAGTTGAGGGTATTTTTGTTTGTTCGCAAGCTTACGTGAGCTTCAGTGGTACTGGCAAGAATATTCTCAGTAGCGCAACCTTACTTCTTCAGCAATAGTTTGCTTGTGTCAGCTCCATAAAAAAAAATGTAAAAGAACATTGCAAACAGTTTTTAAATGAGACTCTGAAGCACACAGCTCACATAGCACAGTATAAATGCACTGAAGAAGCCTTTGTCCAAGCTGCCATACAATTCTCTTAAGCCTAACTTCCTAGCTTTTTCTTATTACAGTCCCCAAAAAAAGGACTGTAACTTCTCCAAAGTCATGGAGAGTTCAGAGTGGCTTCACACAGACCAGGTCCACTATACAGACCTTCAGTTCACTCCTATAAGCTCTCTCAGGTAACAGCTGCACTATCCACCCGCGTGTGGGCTTGGGAAGTGTTTGTACACGTTCTGCATAGAATGACCACTGCAATGTGAAATTCATACTAAAACACAGGGAAAAAAAGTTGATAGCCAAAGCAGCTCCACAGCAGCTCCACTAACTATTCTGCTAAAAAGTAATACTACATACTTGTAGTTTTCTTCCCTTAAAAAGGATGCTTATGTTGTTCACAATCCTGTATTTTCTTTTGCTTTAAAGACAGAACTATTTGTTTTCCTCCAGCATAACAACTGCCTGGATCACAATGTCGAGCCAAGTTTCAGCAATTCTGCTCATCTGCTGTAGACACACACTGATTACAAAGCGCGTCATATAGCAAAAACATTGACATACTCATAACAAAGACAGTAAGAACAAATTATGTCATACAGTCGAAGACCTGCCAAAAAAAATCAACTATTAAAACCTGGTTTCACTTTGACGCGGGTTTACATTAATGCTTGTCACTTCTCTTCAGGAATTTCAAGATTTGCCAGCCTTTGGTGTGAATAGTTCAGAGGACTGAAAGAATTGTTGGGGTTCATACCAAATCTATCCCTCCTCTCGGCCCTCTACGTTAAGTTACCATGTAACGGCTGCTCTTGTGATCGCACGTAGGCACGCGCTCCTGCAGCAAAACAAGCCAACCTCCTGCTCTTTCATATAAAGGTGTGGTGGGGAGAAAGAAATTGGGGGGGGACAGTCCTAGAGGCAGGAGAGGAAGGCAGAAAAGTGAGGGAAGTGGTTTGAGGAAGACACACAGGTAGTAGAGATGAAGAATTCATAGTACAATCTTTAAAATGTGGGGAGGCAGGGAGGAAAGCAAATTTTTGTTTTTTAAAAAAAAAATAATTAAGAGCCTGTCTTAAAACATTACTTGAAATTCTGCTTCAGCTACCCCAAAAACCAGTACTGGAGAACTGCAATATTCTTCTCATAGACTATGAAGCAGCCTGAGTGGAAAGCATTTCCTGGTTCCTTATTCTGACACCCACTGTGAATTCTGGTAACCTGTTTGATCTCTGTGCACCCACTAATAAGCAACTGAAGCAGGTTAGTCTGAAGCATCCAAGCTGAATTGTCTGCAGTAGACAAACATGAAAACATGGAACAGAAAAAGGAGGTTACAGGGAAAAATTTACACTGATAAGCACTTTAAAAAAAAAATTGGTTTTAGGGCAAATAACTCCCCACCACAGACGACTGCCTTACAGCATGAATTGATTCCATTGTTGGCAGTGACAGAAGCACAAACAGTGAAGATTTACTTAAATTAATTCGCTTTGTGATTACAAAAGAAGCCCTGTAGTGTTCCTCTAAATTAATTTCCTTAGGATTTATACCTACTGAAATACAGATGTAGCAACACTGGAGTGACAGACACCTCACAACATTCTCCTAGCGTACTTGCAGCTATCTTCTTCACACACGAAACAAGCTTCTTCACAGGCAGCCGTTGTTTGCGCTAAACTAAGTTCATCAGGTAAAAAATAAATGTGGCATAAAGGTTACCTTCCTAGCTGCCAACACACAAGGATACATAAACCAATGAAATATTTAAAATACAGCACACTGTATTACACATATAATTTGTTTTTCATTTCAAGTTTATTAAAACTTTAGCAGTACAAATGATCCAGGTTTTAGATTATCAAAAGACCAAACTGAAGTCCACATCTTAAAAAAAGACGTTCCCCAAAATGTCTCTAAAACTTTGAGACAATGGAAACATTAAGTCCACAAACTCATCCATGCCTGTCGTCATCTGTTCCAGGACTTGTTTCATGATCAGACTTTTTATCCTTACTAGGGGCATGATCTCTTTCCTGACTCTTTGATTTTTGGTTTACTTCTTTTTCTGCTGAGGATCTGGTCTTTTCCTTTTCTTTACTGCTGCGTGAATATGATTTTTTTGATTCTCTCTCTTTGCTACTTGTTCTCTTTTTTGAGTCTGGACTTCTATCCTGATCTCTACTAGACTTCTTATCTTTACCGGATTCAGGACTGCTACTGTCATGGCTTCTGGAACGCCTCTTCCTTTGGCTTTCAGTATCATTCCTCTTATATGAGCTTCTACTTTCTCTATTTGAATACCTCTCTCTGTTTCTGCTTTGACTTTCCTCCCTCTCTGAGCTCCTCGATTCTCTCCTCCTCCTATTTTCTCTTCCTCTGTATTTATCTGGTGTAGCTCTCCTTTCTCTACTTCTCGATCTTCCTCTTCTTCTTGTTTCTCTATCTCTATTCCTCGAATAGTCTTTACTTCTACTGCGATCTCTGTCTCTGCTTCTCGATCTTCCTCTCCTGCCCCTATCTCGGCTTTTGCTTCGATCCCTTGTCCTACTGCTGGAACTATGCTTTCCTCTAGCATGCTCACGCTCTTTGCTTCTTGACTTACGTTTCTCCCTGTCTTTACTCTTCCTGTGGTCTTGTTCATTACTTCTTGAGCCTGCCCTTTTACTTCTCTCCTTGCTCCTACTTCTTTCTTTATCTCGCCCTCTAGAATCATAGCGCTTTTCTTTTTCTCTACCCTTCTCATGGTCTCTCTCTTTGCTTCTTGATCTCACTCTCTTTTCGTCATGTCTACTGTGCTTGGAGTCTCTTTCTTTACTTTTTGATTTCTCTCGGCTTTTACTATGGCTTCTAGATTTAGCTCTTCTCTTGGCCTTGCTTTTGTTATGCTTGTCATCTTTTTCTGAATTCCTTCTTGCCTCCCTGTCTTTACTGCTGGATTTGTGATCTTTTTTCTTCTCCTTTTCCCCTCTTCTGCTTGGACTTTCAGAAACTTGTCTGTGGTCTGATATCTTTCTCTCTTTTCCTCTTCCTGGGCTTTTTTGATTATCTTTCTTGTTTTCATTTATTTCACTCCTTGGAGAGAGAAAGATACAGTTTTTTAAATATTTTGAATCCCCTCCACTTCAAAAAAATAAGTCAGAAGTGAGACAGCTTTACAGCTGAAACTTAAATCACATTAGGTCATCTATACTAATAAGCATATATTTACAGTAGCACGATTAAAATCAGACACAGTTAAGTAATGGGATAGCCAAGTCAGCACCCTGGTTTTTTGGGAGTAACTGTAATTGAATATCTAAGATGATATTCAAAGTATTACTTTTAATATATAAAAAAATTTCAATGCAATGTACTCCAGAAAGAAATAATCTTACTTGTCCCCTTTTATCCATCTTTCTCCACTAGACACTCTCATTCTTTGAGCTCTTTGCATTTCTTGCCTCCAATGTGGAGGAGTTTCACTGCGTCGGAATCGATCTCTTGACCTGGATCTGGAAGGCGTCCGGTAACGCTTGAAGGGAAAAAGAGAAAATTAGGTGTAAGTTTGAATTTCACATGCTGTGAGAGCTAAGCAAGATTTTTATCCCTGGTGGTTGATTCTACATAGCACCTAACATGACATTTCAAACATATATACCAAGGTTACATCAACAAGTTATTAACACTGAAAAATATATCTGACATTCAGCTAAAGCGAGAATACAAAATGCCTGATCAAATAACTATTTTTAAGGTAACTTCAATTTTCAGGCTATTTGTACTCTGCTGACAGGTCTTCTCCTGTTGCTTTTAATTAGCACAAATGCAACTCATTTTTCTACCAATGAAAATTCTACTTAGCTTTGACAAGCAACCCAAAACCAATACTTCACACTTTAAGTTTTTTACTAAAAATTTGAAGGAAAGAGACTTCTGTTACTAAAAACATTTGTGACAAGCAGTGTATAGCATATAGCTTCAGAAAATCAAAAGAACCAGTCTGACAGCTTCCCCCTGCCAAAAATGGGAGAAGTCTTCCCCACATTTCTTGCACTGATTTCGTACTAGTTCTAGTGTTCATTACAACCGTTTTTGAGCTAAATCCATTCCCTAATTCACAGAATGCTACAGTAACACAAATAAAGCATTTTTTGGGTTTTTTTTCTGCCTGTCCTCGGTCAAATAAACTCAGTATGCAAACAGGAACTTAGTTTTCCTTGTTTGTCTTCCTTCAAACCTCAGTCCCCAAATCAATTATGATGCACCATAAATCCTGCCTTCCCCCCCCCGCCCCCCCCCGCCAAATCAACCATCCTAATGAAAATGGTAACACCAGCAGTAAGACTGTGCTACGACCTTGTTTCTTTTGGAAAACAGATTGTAAACATTTACCCTTGGTCCTCTTCCTTTTATTTTCCTTCCAGATCTGGTCACTAACAGCCTCCTCTGGTATGTTGACTGTGAATTCGATAGATTACTAAAAATAATTTTGAAAAAATGGTATTATTTATAACAAAGAAAGAAGGAAAGACAAAACCAAACCAATTTAAAACCTCTTCAGAAATTAACCTAAATGAAAAGACACAATTATTTATTGTCAGTGCAGACAGTAACAACTTGACATTTTGTGACCACAAAATATTTTACAAAATTTCCATGTTTTTCCATTTTTGAAAAAATAAATTATAGATTCAGATTGGACAATTACAATAAATTCTAAATGAAGCTGCAATGCATTATACTTTCTTTTTCTTGAATCTCGAACCCTCTACTCTACTCTGTCTAGGCGACATCTGGAGTACTGTGTCCAGTTCTGGGCTCCCCAGTTCAAGAAGGACAGGGAGCTACCAGAGAGGGTACAGCAAAGGGCTACAAAGATGATTAGGGGGCTGAAACATTCTTCTTACAAGGAAAGGCTGAGAGAGTAGGGTCATTTTAGTTTGGAGAAGACTGAGAGGGGATCTCATCAATGCTTGTAAGTACTTAAATGGAGGGTGCCAGGAGGAGGGGGCCAGTCTTTTTCAGTGGTGCCCAGTGATAGCGCAAGAGGTAACGGGCACAAACTTGAACACAGGAAGTTTCATCTGAACATGAGGAGGAACTTCTTTACTTTGAAGGGTGGCAGAGCACTGGAACACGCTGCCCAGAGAGGCAGCAGAGTCTCTGACTGGAGACATTCAGAACTCGCCTGGACACCATCCTGCACAACCTGCTCTGGGTGAACCTGCTCTGGCAGGAGGGGTTGGACTAGATGATCTCCAGAGGTTCCTTCCAACCCCAGTGATTCAGTGAAAAAATTTCTCACTCACTAAAGTAATTTTCAAAGACTAAGCCTTTGTCCTAGAACAAAAACAACAGTTACCAATAAACTGAAAAATCCATTTTTCATTCAGTAGTGCTCACAGCATGGAACTGTTTAATACAGAAAGGACTCACTTAACATTGGAGTCCTAAAACAGTAACGTGACCATACCATGACATGTCAGCATGTAGTCAGACTGAAAACAGATATATTACCTTTCTCTTTCCTTCTCTCTGCTTTTCCTCTCTTTTTCTTTCTCATCTGCTTTAGGAGGACTTTTCCTCATCAGGAACCGGTTTTCAGGTACAGGAGGAATTTCTTCAGGACGGACAGTGGATAATTGCTGTGCTTCAGGGTTTTCATCTTCACTTTCACTGGATGAGCTTTATTTTTGTATAAAAAAATATTTATACTTAAAGTGAGTTACTTGGATGAGAGAAGACCTTTCAATCTATTTAAGTAATTCAGAAATTCTCCCAATTCAATACACAATGATACACAAGAAACTCAGGAAACAGAGCTATTTCAGAAGCAACTTTTTTCCCCCCATGATACCTTTGTTCCAAAATATACAACTGTAGTAGATTTCTGACCATTTTTTATCCATGAATTCCAATGGTGCAACACTGAACATGTATTTACTCTCTATTTAGATACAGCTTTTTTTAAAAAAATAATTTTTCTTTAAAAAACACTATCAGGAGTGTCAAATTCAGATTTTACACTAGCCTATATAACTGGCTACAAACTATTCTAATTGCAAGCAGCTGATATAAACAAACTTGTGTGAAATGGGGTTAGTCCCACAGAAACACTGTTTAGGGAGCACTACCCTAAGTGAGCATTTCTTACATTTTACTGCTAACTTAGAAAAGTGTGTGTCTTGCACTGACACAACTTACATCTCACATAGACCTATAAGTAAAGCTATTAGATTAGAAGTAACATTTTCAGAAGCAAGAATACATTTTGAGTTATATTATCTTCCAGTGAAACTGCAAGACTTTTGGCATATCAGGAAGAAAAAACATTAAGTACGTTTGTTTCTTAATTTTTTCTTTAGTTTTGCCTTTATTCCTGCATACTACAGTCTCGTGAGTCCCACTGCACATAAATTGAATTGCACGTAAGTGAATTTAGGGAAACAAGCTATCACCACCTGTTTCAAACCAAGCACTCCTGCAACTTTTCAAGCCAAATATACATAAGTCTTAGTCCATTTCTTCACTCCTTTACAAGCTGCAGCACGTATGCACATGGACACTGTCCTTTGCCATCATATCAGAACAATTTAAGCTTGTATATGGAAACAGCTTGTCTCCCAGGCTTCAAAATAGCTACTTCACTAGTCACAGAATACTGTTCTGTAGACACAGGACAAGAAAATGGTACTGTATGGTGTACATATAATAAAACAAAACAAAGCTCAAAATTGACCTTTTCTTGCTTTTCTTTCTCTTTTTCTTTTCTTTCTTATGTTTCTTGGAATTTTTCTTGTGTTTCTTTTTTCGTTTTTTAGATTTCTCTTCTGAAGCACTCTCAGAATCCGATGATGAATCAGAAGATGATTCTGAATCACTTGAACTTTCCGAGTCACTGGATGAGGAAGACGACTTATGTCTTTTCTTTTCTTCTTTCTTGGCTTTAAGTCAGAATAGCAAAGACACATTTTAATATCAAACCTCAGAAAAATCAACTTATCTAGTATCTGCCTGAGCATCTTATAACTGCGTCATGAGACTACTTCATCAAAATGCTTAAGAACAAATTCAGATTTTGAAGAAAACATTGTTTGTCCCAGTTAAAATAAAGGATGTGTCTAGAAATATGTATGACATTTCCAATATTTTGTATTTATGATGCTCTAAAGTATGAAATTTATACTGTCAAAAACTTGTAGAACCATGTAAGTTTTCAGATGATGTTTTACACAACATAAGCTACATATGAAGAATTATTTAAAATTTATTTAGAAAGCCTTTATTAAAAAAATTTCTTTGGCTTCAGGTTTAACCTTACTTCATATAAAATAGAACACAGGCTAAACTGATTACTCATTGAATTTAGCTCAGAGGGAAGATGCAAATAACCAACCTTCCTGCTAAGTAAAACCATGCTCAGAGAACAGTCATAATCCTCCAGTTCATCATGTATTTGGGGGTTTTTTTGTTTGGTTTTGTTTGGTTTGAATTTTTTTGTTTTTAACAGAAAGATACAAATAACTTACTAATGATCTAGAATGAAAAGGAACTAGTCCTTAATTACATATTTTACCATTTCTTGTGCGGCTGCTGGAGCTGCAAATCAGCAACTTGCTGTCAATCTGGTTATTAGTCTGACAGGAAATAACCCAAGAACAAATATACCTTTTTATGCCCTTTAACTGACCTAAGACCTACTTAAACTATTAAAAGTGGCCTCAGTATTATTTCAGAGTCACACTAATTTGAAAAAAAGAAAAAAAGGCAATAGATGTACTACAAAAACTTCACTAAAGGAAGTCTAGGGTTCTGAGTTTTAACACTTCAGGTAAATCAGTTAAATGGTATGAACTCTCTTCAAATGTGTTATGAAATTCGTATCAGGCTATCATCCAGAAAATTAAAAGCTCTATCTGGAAAATCCAGAAGAGAACACCGGTTGTCTTTGGACTGCTATAGTTGACTTTAGCATCAAATATTATTTAGTTATATTAAATATTATTTAATTGAATTAGCATCAAATATTATTTCACTTTGCCATTGCAAAGTGCAATGATAGTCCATCATTCATTACACAACATACTAAGCCACAGCCAGAAGAAACAGAACCTTTGCCATTAAACAGAAGAAAAATATACCAAAAGTAAATACTGATGTCCAAATAGCCTGTTTCTTTGTCACAGCAAACAAACCAAATTTTAGGGGAACACCTGTTAAGACCTTAGAACAGGCTTCAGATCAGAGACAGAGATGAATTTTAAAATTGCGTATGAATCCTAGCTGAAAGTATTAGCCTGTTTTGCAAAGCTTTTAATAGCTTGCTCTGTCCAAAGAACTCATGGTTTACAGAGAGATTATCTGACCTACATCAATGTACAAGCAGTTTAAATAGAACCTTCCACCGCCTGCTCTTTTCTGCACAAAACACGTAAGGGAAAACATTAGGTACCAAGACAGGATTACGACTACGCAGCTTGTCTGCATCTGAAAACTATTCAGACACAGAGAACACAATGTTTTCACATAGCAGAAAACACAGATGTCTCCCTGGATAGCCTATGTTTTTTTCTTTTCTATTAAAGACAGTGAAATTCAACTGTTGAGTCTAGCCAAGCATTTGTTCTATTTGCTTTCACTTGTGCCCAATATGATGATGCAATTTGCACTTAGCTATTGTTTCTCAGTCACTGTTACAAAATAATTAAGGCAAGTAGTTAGAAAAGTCTTGTTAAAAAGAAAAGGTAAAAATGTTATAACTTTCCTATTCGATGTTTATCCTTGCTGTACAAAAAAATTCTCTTGGGTATTACAATAACTCAAGTGTCAGAATTTAAAAGATTTCAAGAACTTCAAAGAATGACAAGTTGTTATTCATTACGAACATCCTTGCTTTTGTATATATGGATGGGAAGAAAAATTCCACTTCAGAATTTCCCTGCTAGCAATCATATACCACACTTAAAGGTGTCCAGAAAAAAAGTTAGAGTGGCAGCAGTACCAAATATTAAGAAGTATCTGTTAAAAGCTATTCCACTTCTAGCGTGCAGTTATTTGGAAAGTGAATTCTTTTAATTCAACACTAACTTATCTCAGTTTTGCAAAACTACATGATGGGAAACAGCAGTTTCTCCAGGATGATCAAAAGCAATAAACTTACATAAAACACCGTGCCAAATTGGTCAGAGAATAAAAACGAGTCTTGGGGATAATGAGTCTTAGTATAATACTTAGGGATGCATTATTTGTAATAATAAGCTGATACTACCTACCAACTTTAATTTTCAGAGCGAAAAATTCTCATTTGGGCTAAAATGATAAAAATCAGTGAGGACAGATCCATAGTTGCCCAAAACACATTTGTAGTTGCACTTCTGGCAGCTTCTTTATGACAGATGATGTGCTGTAGGAACTTCATATTGCCTCTCAGAAATCGGACATAACTAAGTATGCTTTAGAGTAGTAAAGTTAAGTGTGGATGTATTACAACAACAGCACAGACAGACAATTATGGGTTTCTAATGGAGAAGAGAGTCAGCATTTCGCAGAAAAGCAAGTTAAGCTCTCATTCATAGCATCACCTCTTAATATGGACTTTTTTTTTCTGTATATAGTTAATGAATGTAAAACAGTGAAATCTCAAATATATGAAGTTGTCATATTTTACTCCTGTCATACCATGCCTTGCCCAGAACACCTTCTGGCTGTAGACTGTGATGCGCTGGCATGTTCTAGATCTATGAGCAGCCTTCAGTATCATTCCAATGTTTTCATGACAATATCCAAAAAGAAAGCTAAGGCAGTATTGTTCTTTATCTTCAGCAAAGTATTAGCTGCCAGCATTATATCACCTATGTAAGCCAACATCTCTTTTGTAGCAATCCAGGATCCTGCTATCACATCTCCCATTCGGAATACAGAGATACGTATAGTGGTGAAAGATTTCCTCTTCACAGTGATGCAGACCACTTGCTTCCAAAAGAACTGGCTGAGATAAAAGATCTGGATGACAGAAATCTAGCTGGGGCTTAATTCAGGTTAACAGCGGATCAGCTACACGGTGCAGAAAAACCTCAGCAAAAACACCAAAGTATGGCATCTTGGCTTCTCTTTTTGTAGTCATACTCTACAGATACTTTTTGCTCGGTAACGGATACGTTACCAAATCTGCACAGTGGTATAGTGAATAAAGTTTAGTCCCATTGCACTAGGTTGCATTAATTCACCCGTGTGGCTTCCACAGTGACTTTTTACATGGTGTTTTCTATGTGTTTATCCACAAGCCTCATCTGACACAGACTAACGAAAGCCCAACAAACAACTGAAACACAATCTCTGTACTTCACAGATTGCATTAGTCTTCCGCTCATTCCTGGGGGCAGTTGTCTTGCCCATTTAGGATGGCCTGCTGATTGAAATCAGCTCGTTCTCAACAGATGTTTTTAATGCTTCTTGCAAAATGCTTCCAAAAGACAAGTCTCATTGTTTTTTTTACTTCCCCTCTCAGTCCAGATCAAGATACCTGGTCTCTTCTCTTAACCTTTTGTTCAACATCCTTATTAAAGCATTGTATTTAATAAAAAATCTCTGTAATATTTTCTGTCAGCTTTAGATTGTCTAAATACATACACATTCACTGAGTGTAACAATACATATTATAAAAGAAAACTGAACAGTTTGTAAATTACTTTCAATCAAAGAAGCCTGGTGTCATACAGGTTTGGTGACACCCAAACAAAAAGAGGTATCTCACTTGAGCTCTAAAGACCATGAACACGGAAAGTACTAAAAAAGTTAACCAAGTCCCAAGATGCTTTCAAATCCTTCTTATCTGTACCATACTTTTGCTTTTGGCCCATTCAAAAAGACCCACTATATTGCAGTATATTGTTTCCTACATGCCTTCAGGCAAGACATGTCTCCCAGCTAAATTTCAGAAATGTCTGAACAAGGCATCAATAAATGCAGTTATTTCCTGTATTTTCTCCCTCCTGTATCTGTTTTAAGTGTGTCAAAAACTATCTACGACAGTTTTATCTGCATTCTTGTAAACGAGTTTAGGTATGTTATAATCACTACTTTAAAATGAGTAAGTAATAGATTGAAATGGAGATGAGCTAGCAAGCAACTACCTCAACAAATATAATGTGATTCTTAATACGCAGCAAATAATGTCAATGGCAGATATAGTTGGGAAATCATGTGGCAGGCAGTGAAATGAGAAGGGGGGAAAAAAACAAAACCAAAAAGAGACACCAAACCAACCAAAAATCACAGAACTGTTTACACGGCACAGAGAAAATATCTGGCAAGAGGCTTTGGATATACTTTCTGGTGACATCAAACTATCTCTGTCCAGCAGCAAATGCTATTTTGAGCACTGAACTAACCTGGTGCTGGCCAATTACAGATCACAACAAGAAACGAAACCAATCCTGCAGCATGAAGGTGAACAAGAAAGAGACTTCTGTTTACAGTCCAGCTGTTCCAGCTCGTTAATTTTAGTATCAGGTTTCAACTTATGACCACATCAGAAATAGATACATCACTTCCTACTCCATTCACTGTGACCTATAGTATTTGAACTCATCATGAACTACGTGATCACCCTGTGTGGCACAGCCAAGCACTCTCAGCTTGCTATGAACTGTAGCAAGTCTTATGCTAGTCCCATGGCATCAGACTCCTGGACTTGAAATGAAGAAATAATGATCTCGACAGAAAGCAGTTGGGCTCAAACACAAAAGTTAGAACAGATGATCTCATCTTATAATTCCCAGCAGTGACACTCAAATAATTACTTTATATCAAGTCCAATAACCTGTGTCAGACTACAGCAGTCTCCAAAAAAAGGGATGCCTTTACTTCAGGACACTTAGACAGATATTTTCCCTGGTGTTTTTTTCCAGTGTTTAATCACCCTGCTGTTAAGGGTATCAGGTCTTTTTTTCCTATTTTGCATGCGTCTTGCTTCAGGTATTTGCCATGGGTTCCTATTATGTCTTTCACTGCTTGATTAAGGACCCACTGTTTCTTACAACAATTACACACAGTAATCCAGTCATCAGATATGCACTAGGGAGTGTTACCATACTTGATTCTTGTTGATCAGATGACACTGCGACTGTGAGGAGTCCTGTATCACAAATGCCTCTGGACATAGATGTTTATGTAGAGAAGCAACCTACCCCAAAACTCCAACTGCAGAGGGTGAGGGAAAGAAAAAAAACCCCCACACCAAAAAAGGGGAGGTGCCGGCAGGGGGGACCATCTTCAGTTTCACTTTGAACAATTTCGGCTAGAGGCAAAATAGTTTATACCTAGTGGCCAGTTCACTAGGAAAAAAAGTAATAATAATCTGGAACAGAAAAGTCTGAAATGACTGTTCTTAGCAACCAGCTTGGGGAAAGGAGGCTGACAATGATGTGTAACAAGCTTGCAGAAGAATTAAGTACTCTAGGGACTGAATGGGTAAGAAAAGCAAAAGGGAGGAAACATGAATCAAAAGTCCAGGTAGGATGTGACTTACCAGAATCAGCACTTTCTAAGACTGCTCTTATTCCACAGATATTTCATGATTCCTAAATGCGCAACTTCATACTCTGCAGCAGTGCTTGATAATTTGTACTGATACTTTTTTTTTTAAGAAATTGTACTGACATAATGACCCGATTACAATATTGCTCTTTGATGAATTATGAAGGCAGCCATAATCTGCCTTAATTGCAGAAAGCACACTTTTA
This sequence comes from Chionis minor, assembly GCA_013398295.1. Lineage (NCBI taxonomy): Eukaryota > Metazoa > Chordata > Aves > Charadriiformes > Chionidae > Chionis > Chionis minor. The sequence goes on from VZSF01003023.1 coordinate 539,025, forward strand.
TGAGCAGTAATTCTACAGGGACATCTGTAACACCAATGAAGATCATGAATCAAGCCTAGCAGTACTCTGTGCAGAACTCCCTAGAAATAAACTTTTCAGCAGAAATCTTCAGTAGAAGCTCTTGTTAAAAATTCCCCAATGCACAAAGCCATTTAACTTTTTTGTTTGTTTTTGAATTAGAATGTGTCTTATATTCTTGAAAACATCCCAGATATACTTTTGATTAACCAAAGTCATGATATCAACAATGCAGCCAGCCTCGTTTGACTACACCCCCTTCTGCAAAACTTTGTCAATTGGTATCAAACTCCCATTTGTCTTAAAGAAAACTAATAGTATGTTACTTGTTCCACAGTTTCTCTTGAGAATCATACTCGTTCAGCCTGTCCACAATGACCTTTCTAAACACTGGCTTAACACTTAACTTTCTTCTTTCTCAATGTTGCCCCCTTTAAGATTTTCTAAAACCAGTACCACTCAGCCAGAGATTCCTCTTTTATAACTTAGCTTCTCTCATTCATTTTCACTAACTCCTCCAACTTCAAGGAATAAAAAGAAAAGAAAAAAAAACAAAGTAAAAAACGACAAACATTCCACTTTTCTAGGTGATCATCCTCTCAAATCCCAGGTAACAGCTTCTGATCTAGGCCTCCACAATACTGTAACTTGTGATCGCTGCACCATTCAAATCACATAGCACGCAGTAAGTTATCTCAGTCATCATCCACTCATCCCTAAATAAACCCAACTCTTCTACATGAAGAGTTAGATTCGTTTCCATCACAAAGCACTTCATCTGGATATTCATCATGACAACCCAAAAACTGGATCACCTTTCCTCAACTTTAACCTAAGAGAAAAACATTCATACCAAGCATATACCTTCTGCTGTAATTCCTTCTGCTATTGTCATCTTGGCTTCCCTGCTAAACCCAAGAATAATCAGTTCTGTGTTCATTCCATAAAGACTTTTCTAATTCCTTCGTGTTACCTATCAGACAAGCTCATACAATAAATGTCTTAGTTTAAGCCTCTCTTGCTATCTAACGTATCCTCCTACAGAAATTCACCATTGTACTTCCATCACTGGCAATGTCCTTATTCCTTCATTTTAACAGCAAATTCTTAGAAGCAGTGTCCTCTGGTAACAGCCTCTCATTTCAAAGCATCATATCCCTTTTCCCTCCCACAGTAACATGCTACAAACAGTTCCACTGTTATATGACTCTCTATTGATGACTTTCCCTCACCTCCCAGAAACTGCTCCTCCTATCTGGATTCCCTGGCCTCTTCCATATATTGACAAGTCCAAGGGCCTCTGCTACTCCACTTGTCAGCTTTGGACTGAAGCTTGGCAAATTTCCTGCTGCTGCTGTGATGACAAACTGTTCCTCCCATCTCCACTCCCTCAGGTCAGCACGGCTCATCAGTTGTTCCATGTTGCACATTTAGCAAACAGTTCCAGCCACACTATTATCTCCCTCAGTAGCGGCAGATTTCCCTTTGCAGGTCCTCCAGACAGCCCTTCCCTTTCAACAGCAGGATTTTCCACACACCAGGATCTCCGTCACGGTCTGTCAGGCAGCACCTTCATTAGGCTGGCTCTGCATTAGTGCCCATTAGGGCCCACATCTCTCCACATTCACCTCTGCCCTCCACCTGCCTGGTCCTGGTACCTAAGGCTTGCTGTTCTCCAAACACTCCTGATGCCCACCATTATCTAGTACTGTGCCTTGGAATCAGCTGAGCTGGGCTATCCCATTGCCCTGGCGTCAATTTCCCTCCATGGCACACCAGATCAGCTACGGGAAGCGGAGTCTCCAGGATCCCAGCAGTACTGAGCCAGAGGTACAAGGACACAGATCAATGATAAATGGGTAGGACCAGACAGTCAGATCTTTCCAGAAGCTCGTTCTCTTTTAGAAATTGTTAAAGAAAAAAACCATTTCGCATTTATTTTATTCACTCTTTTGATGACAAGTACGTTACAGCCCTAATGGCCTTAAATCATCAGACTGCTCACTGCCAAAACTTTCATTCAGTCATTCAATCTCAAGTGTTCTAGACTGGACTAAAAAGAGTGTGGCAAACCAAGGAAGACAGATATACAGAGTAGGCATCTCACTCACTAGCTTCACCCATTCTATATCTGTATTGTTTTATTTTCTAATCTATGCCGCCTGTGCATTTTCTAACAGATACCAAGCTCCTGAGTACTGTCCAGAAAAACAAAATTGTGTCCTAACACGCAGGGTGACTTATGAGTGAACCTAAGAAGTTGTAGAACCTTTGAGAACTCAGAAGCCATAAGATGACTTTGCTTGGAATTCTGAGGTATTGAAGAGATCGCTTCAGACTCCGAAGTCATTCTGCTAGACACCGCAACAGGTGAACAGAGAACTGCATCAAAAAGGAAAGGAAAAACTAAGAAGCTCAAGTTTGAATGCCTGTATTTTCCTTAGGCCAAATAAACAATTATTCTTGTCTTGTGCTTCGATATCCTTGATGCAATCCTTCACAGTACATATCAGCAGAAGGTGCTACAAATCAAAAAGCATGATTGTCCCCATCATAGTTCCTACCAAACATGCATCCTGGGTTTCCTCCAATGAGATCCTCCAAAGTGACAGCAATATTTTAGATTGAGCCTTATTCTGTAAGAGAAGTGCTTGCCAGCTTTGTACTAAAATTTAGCTAATATAAGGAAATCCAAGACAGGAGAAGCTTTGAAGAAAGCATATACGATGTTTTTTTAATGTCTTCTGCATGAACACCTTCTAATTGTTTTAGAAGACACACTGTACTGCAATGTTATTCACCTTTTCACCAATTGCCCCTCCATCCATCACAAGTAAGTTTCTACATATTTTTACAAGCAACCAACAGGGAAGAAAATGAGAAAAATAATCTCATAGTTTGCATCTATGTAAATGTACAGTTCAACTTTACCTTTGGATTTTGGAATTAACTCTCCACAACTCAGTATGCGTACTTCAGCATATGGTTTACTAGATGCATCTGTTTTCTGGTTTTCTATTTCTCTCACAACTTCCTGACCTGAGATGACTTGTCCAAAAACAACATGATGTCTGAAGAATTTAAACAGAAGTAAGAATTCTTAGTACTTAATTTTCTCAAGGTACTTCCCAAACAAACATAAAAAGAAGGTAAGAGATATTTACCCATCTAAGTGAGGTGTAGGTTTAGTTGTTCTGTTGTTTCCAGATTTTAATTTAAAGAGAAAAACAAAATCAGTATTAGTGGAAAGCAGCCAGCATTTGAAGCGTATCATATACACATATGAAGGTGAAAGTTATTTTGAGTGAACTAATAAAACTGAAAAAAAGTAACACATATTATTCAAAGTTTGTGTGCAGTTAAAAGTATTTAAAGTTTTATACATTAAACTATCTATTCATTACTTTATCACATTTTACTGAACAAATAAAAGTGCACATAAATTTTTAGATAGCATCCGCATATAGCATAGAAGTATTCTCTTTATTAAATTATATAAATACTACCAGGAACGGATATAAAATTTAAGGCAACTGTCTCAGAGCAGGAAAACTGCAAATAACCTTCTATACATTAGAAAATAATCAGAAATCAAAGGAAGAAAAAAAAAAATCTCTGTACAGATTATTTGGCATAGAAGCAGAACTGACTTTCTCTCAGCTTTCCTCTATATTACCATTACAAAGGCATACAGATGTCAACCAGGGAAGAAGTAAAAAAAATGGGCTAATTACAGTAACGGTCAGTCAGAAATCCCAATATAAGGGTCTAATGGTAACTGACATCTACAACTCACCATGTTAATTAAGGTCATGAAACACAGGTAAGTGATGTGTTTCAAGAATGTTTTCCGCAGATAGATTTAAGAAGAGTTTATTGCAATGTATTTTAAGAATTTAAGGTTTAGCTATAAATGAGACTGCATTGGAAAGTTATTTTGTGACAAAAAAGCCCCTCTACTACTTCTGAGATCCCCCAGAGCGGTTTTGCTTTCTTCCAGACAACACTTAGCAGAAGAAAGCGCTAAGATTTCTACAAGGAACTAACAGGTTTGAGGTACTGCCCAAGTTAGAACACAGCTACTGAAAACTACCAATAGCTCTTCTGCATAGACGATAAGCACTAAACAACAGAAGTGACAAAAATAGTCAGGCTCCCTAAAGAGCTGTCATGGTTTGGGCTGGGCTGATCAGCGCATTAGAAAAATGGCTACTTAGACGCAGCTTTGTGAAATACCATCAAATTTTGGTCTGCATATGAGCTAGTCTTCAATATTTAAAAGGATTACTTTTACAGTTTACAAATGGCAAACACCACACATGTTTCAGGACAGTACAATACTTACATAAAGAACTGTGAACCATTTGTATCTTTCCCTCTGTTGGCCATCGAAAGGAGAAATTCTTTGTTGTGCTTTACAGCAAAGCTTTCATCTAAAGAAAGTGGTTTCAGTTACTTCAAATATACCACATATGCTTAGATAAATGCCACAATCTAAGGAAACTCATTAAATAAATCTGCTAGTGCAGTAGAAAGTTGTACTAAAAGTAGATTCAAAATACTAGGTTTTTTTTTAAATACGTTATTCCTTCCATTCTAAATAATGCAATTTAATAGGAAGAAATATGAATTAATGGTCTATAGCCTGAGAGTATTGTTGTTCCAAGAGATTTGCTTTCTACCAACACTAGCAGAGACCTCGTAATTTTAAGTGGTTGCTTTTTCTATTCTGCACATACTGATCATTGTCTCTTTGAAGCAGAAGTTTTCTAGCTGTGCATTAACTATTAAGAAACCTCTCATTTTCAGGCAGGTGGGGGGTTTTTTTATTATTATTTTTTAATACACATGGATGTCTAGTTCGATAGCAATCCCAAAAAACTTATGTTTGTCTGTCAGACACACAGATGAACTTATCAAGCTGTCCACTAAGAAAATAAGTTTAACTTTAATGAATCCTACTTCTGATGAGCAAATAATTGTAACAGTTCAAACTAAATCCCAAAGAAAGCATGAAATGTAATCACTATTCTTCATATAAGACATCAATGAAATTATCCTATCTCACTCCTCCAAAACAGCATAAAGGCTGTTGAGGGACCCAAACTCCTCAGACAGAGGCAGTCTGCTCAAAAGTCTTTAGATACAGACTGCAGGAGCAAGAATTAACTAAGAACAAAAAAATATGCTATAGGTAAGGCCATGGTTTCACATCACACTGTGTCACCGGCAGTGAAAGGGGCAGTCCCACTCACTCTCCAGTCACCTGTACAATAGCTATCTGGCATAGCATCGTGTCAATCTAATCCTACGGTGAGTTGGTTAAGGGATCCACAAAAGCCAAACTCCCACGACTTCCAGTTCACACTGTGGCTGAGTTGAACAGCCAGCTTGCAGCTGCCAGAAGGTAGGCAAAGGTTTTGCTCCTTGTTCCATCTCCCCCAACCATGCGTTTCCTCAAACCCAGCTACTCATTTGTTTTGGTTCTGACGCTTGTCAAATCATTGACTTGAGTTCACTCACTAATATGCAAATTTTTTATTTTTTTTTTCTGCAATAGTCTTTGGGCATTTTGGCAAGCTGAATCAGCTCAAAGTGTGATCTGAATGTGAGTCACTGCAAGGTAAGACCTTTTCGCTCTTTTGGCAGTTGCAAACTGTTGATTCAGCTCAAAGTCTGATATAAAATTGCAGCCTGTACCTACTACAAATGTGAATAACACTTTTGATTCTTTGCTGCAAGCTCAGACAAGAACCAATGTCAAAAAAAAGGTGGCAGGAAGGAGAAAGGAGCATAACCACTCCTGCTGGTAGCAGCTAGCTACCATGGATATTAGAGATAGTACAAAAACTGCTTCAAGAAACACAGAAATGCTCCACTACATTCTGGACAAACACAGTCTGGGAAACACACTGGAGTGCAGAAGAGGCAATTCTGCAACACTGGCTGAAAAAGATCCAGCACTTTGAGAAAACTGATGGCCTCTTTATCATTAATTCCTCTTGGCTTCAGGAAAGCAGGGCTTTATGCTTTCTTTTAAATAAACATTTGCAAAGAAACCCGACTCCATCATGCCTTTCTCATTTTCACTGGAAGACAGTCCTCAACTTTTAGCCAGCTGCTCAAGCCAGAAGTCTTATGTTTAAAAACAGTTAGAAAAACTTAAATCTGGTAAAGTGGAAAAATACAAGAGTTCCGTTTTAATTTTTCATTAATTAGAAAGGTTAGTATCTGTTGTAGTTTAACCCTAGCCAGCAACTACGTACTAAACAGCAGCCAGCTCACTCCTCCCCAGGAGGATGGGGGACAAAATTGGAAGGGTAGAAGTGAGAATACTCATGGGTTGAGATAGACAGTTTAACAGGTAAAGCAAAAGCAGCGCGGACAAGCAAAGCAAAACAAGGAATTGATTCACTGCTTCCCATCACCAAGTGGGTGTTCAGCCATCACTAGAAAATCAGGACTCCATCACGCATAACGCTTACTTGGGAAGACAAACACCGTAACTCTGAATGTGTGTCCCCCCTCTTCTTCTTCCCCCAGCTTTATACGCTGAGTATGACATCATATGGCATGGAATAACCCTTTGGTCAGCTGGGGTCAGCTGTCCCAAGCTGTGGCCCCTCCCAGCTTCTTATGCACCCTCAGTCTACTTGCTGGTGGATGGGTAGAGAAGCAGAAAAGGCCTTGACTCTGTTAAGCACTGCTCAGCAGTAACTAAAATATCCCTGTAATATCAACACTGTTTTCAGCACAAACCCAAAACACAGCCTCATACAAGCTACTATGAAGAAAATTAACTATCGCAGACAAAACCAGCACGATGCCTTAAAAGTAAAATAAAATAACCTACACTGGACAGTCAAAGGCCTTTAAGACCAGACAAAATCTTAGCAAAACGATGGCATTCAGGCTTACAGAACAGAGACAACAGAGTATAAACGTGATTGCTACAGTAACACCAAAATAGAACAAACTGATAAAATGCTTACCTTCAAAAAAGCCACCATAAATGGATTCTCCTCCCCTGCCATTTCCTTGAAAGCGGAAAAGTGACAGTTACAACTTAAAGTCATGATTAACAGAGTCATGTTATGTGGATTGTGCTTCATAATATGAAATACTGATCCAACTGCATACAAATCTCTGACATTCTTCTTCAAGATACGCAAAGAAGATCAAGACGCATCTTTGTAGTCCCAAAGCAAACTTGGAAAATAAAAAAGTATTCTCCTGAGCATTCTGTTATATTCTCCCTTTTTTCCTTTCTTTCCCAGCAGCAGATATGATATTTTACCCTCACATTTAAATGCTGCAATGGAAAGTATTTAGTACTCTGAGTACTGAGTTCACTGAGCAAAACTGTGCATGCATGCACATGTATAATACATAGTAATGTAGGTTTTCATGTAAAGGTTCTTACACAGAAGAAAGGGGAAAAAGCAGCTGAATCACAGAATAACTAATATAAGCAAGTGACACTACACAGAATTCCCGCAATATTCTATTGCGTAAAGATTACATGTATTACATCAAAGATTCATATCCTACCTTCACTGAAGTCACCTCCTTGGATCATAAAATCTTTCACTACCCTGTGAAACAGACAACTTTTGTAATGCAATGGCTTTTGGGTGGATTTTCCTGTACCCTTTTCACCTAAAGGAAAAGAGGAGGAACAAAAACCAGAATTACTCTCAGTACCTGTAGAATCTCCACTAAAAAAGTGCTACATAAGCACTTAATCAAGATCCTCTCCTAAGCTCTAAAAAAGTTAGCTTGTGAGGCAGACACCTACCTGTAATACCAGTAAGAAACTAGCATTTAAGAAAGCAAAGCAGAAACTATCTTGTCTCTACAGTTATACCAGAAGAACTTACTGACGTTAGTATATAACTCTGGTCTCTTCCATGCAGACTGACTGAAATTAACCCGCCAGTTTAGGTTTAAGATAACTGGCGTTGCTCAGAAGCATGCAAGAAACACTCAGATCTTCAGTTACAACATGGCATGGTTAAGGTACCATAAAAGCTCCTAACAAAAACAGAGAGGCAAGGGGAAGCAGAAGGAATCTCGTTCGCTCCCCCCCTCATGATTACAATTGCCATCTTGCTCCCTTACATCAACTCTGATGCATCTCCCAAAAGCAGATTTTACATCAGCTGCAACACTACCTACTTTCCCTCCTATCCTCAAGGTAGCAAGATGAATGGCTCATGGTGGGTCCTGTAAATGGCAGAGCCAACCTCAAGGTAACAGTAAGGTAATCAGTGGGAGTACGTTGGAAGAAAAGGATCTCCTTCCTCTCAGTGCTGGCAAACCATTGGACTGTATCTTCCTATAACCTACTCAGAGCTATTAAACTGGCAGCTTTAGTCAAGGGCAGTTGCCTCTGAACTTATCTGTGACAGACTGGTGCCTCCATACGGATCTGACTAGCTAGAAAAACCACTTTTGATAGGAACTTCGATAAATGTGAAGGTCTATCTGTTCTGCTAACTTGGTATATGCCTAACGTAGGTATGCCAGGAAAACACAGAACTGTTTATCCCCATTTTAGTAAGACAGCATATACTTTTCAAAACTGCTTGAAAAAAATGAGTAAGGAAAGCAAATAAACCCAAAACTTGAATTAATTTGCTATCAACATAATAAATGCTCTACCCATATATTTTCCTCATTATTCTTAAATACGTTAAAGCAGCAAAGCAGTTCAGCGTCTGAATTTGGTTTTGAATGTCAGCAACTAAGTATGAACTTAATAGTGCTTGTGCCTAACCTGAAATGCTATTGAAAGACTTCAAGTCAAAAATTTAAAGCAGTAGCAGGAAATAACACATTCATGCCATAAATATGACTTTTGGGCAGTTGATAACAGATCAAGAATGCCATAGTCACGTGACAGCATACAGCCATTAAAAAGAATCACTTAAAGGTTCAAATTTGTTAACAAATTTTGATAATCTGATTTTGTGCCAGTAAACCTAACGTCAGATCAGATAATACCTATGTTCCTGCAGACATCATGAATGGTGCAATAAGTGTTCTAGCTAACTTGACATGATTGTAATTATGCACCCACACCTGGTCCAGGCCATATTAGTACTGCTGAGTGATTCAGTATTAACAGCCTTGACCTGAAAATCAACAGAGCTGGAAGGAAAGGAAGTAGAAAATGCTGAAGACAGAAAGCACGTATGCTATTTATGTATTCATAAATTTATTCTTGCGATAATAAATTTAAGTTTTCCTAACCATAGGCACTTTCAACAAAAGCATGTGGTCCATAGGACAATAATTCTGTTTGGAAATGCTTCTGAGAGAGAATCTTCTCAGTAATTTGGTTCAAGAAATAATCTGAATCACAACAGCAGTGGAAATCACCAGTCTCCATCAACAAAGAAAAATAAAAATGAAGAAAAAAAAATACTAATGAATACCATCTGTACCTTTCAAATACCTCAAAGTATCATAAGACTGCAAAGTCTGCATGGTTGACCTCTTATTGGCTACCTTTAAAGTCCAGATGATGTTATATAATGTGAACAGTAATATCTACACTAGTAACAGAAAATCAGCTTACTGTGTCCGCATTTAAAGTTAATTAGTATATACTCCCTGCAACACACTAAGCCAAAGCTACAAATGCTTTGATTCTACATCAGATGTACAGGAGAAATCGACTAAATCTCTACAGATACCAAGCACCAATGTTTTACATACTTATTTTTATATATAAGATAATGTCAGGAAAAATAACACAGACATCAAACTAGCTAACATGGTATTACTTTAAAAATTATAAATAAAATTAAAAACCATATATAAAATTTTAAATCTACAAACCTGTGCAAAGGCAGCGAAAATTCTCACATGTCTTTGGACACACATCTGAAAACAGTTCAAAGACCACTCTTCCAGCTAGGAAAAAAAAGCCATATTTATTAAGAAGTTAACTGGTATTTGTATTATTCTTATATATTTTATATGAATATCATGTTACTGAATGGGTATTTTAATTTTCTTACCAGGTACATTGTTGATGGCTATGTCAAAAAAGCAACGAGGTCTCTGGACCTTTACTCCCATGGCTTCAAAACTTTAAATACTGTAAGTAATAACAATAAAATTGAGTCAAATTTTAATTTCAAGTCAATGTAAATGATTCTACAGACAACAAAATCTGTGCAAAAGCAAACCTTCACAAAAAACAGAGAGCAAACATAAGTATTTTTTTAAAGTTCAGAAAACACAAAGTATTTTAGGTCATTTTCATGTTTTGTAGACCTAAATGACTGATTTTATTCATGTTTGCTGCAACAGTATTAAATTTAAACTTGAGTGCCACAGTTCAGATTAGGAAACACAAAAAGAAAAGATATTGTAAAGTACAGGGATAATAAAGCTTGCAATCTTCTTGCTATCTAGATGGTACAGCAAATTACCTAAGTTGTCTGCTCCCAGATTTCTATATTATAGGCAAAATAAGCATCGGGGGGGGGGAAATCAGCTTTGATACCAAACTACAGTGCTCTCATGCAACTTTTTGCAACTGCCTTTCAACTGTTCAAAAAGACTAATCTGCAATCTCCGTTAGGCTCACACAGCTCCCATCTCCACATGCCAACCCACCCCTCCGGTCAGGGTTACCAGCTTTATATCAAGCTTGTTCTCAGGAACACATCAGCTGCTGCAAGTCCACAACTCCGTTCAGTTCACCTCAGTTACTATTAATTACCTGGGCCATGCTCAAGAGAGAACATACTGCTTGTCTCGGAGCACAGAAAGGTGAACAGCCCAGGAGGGTGAACTTCTCCAACTGCTGTAGGTGAGTAATAATTGCTCAAGTCAAGCAGGCGTATGTTCAGAAATACAACTTTTGCCACAAATAAAGAGAATGGTTAAAGACTGGAAAATAACTTATGATGGCTACAACTTGACAAATCACCGGCACATTATCACGTTCAGACGTAAGCATTCAATTTCTTAGGAATAGATTTCCTGGATTCCTGTCACTGCAGCTATCAGGAGCTGCTCTAATTAGGATCCAAACCACTCTACCTGAAGGGGGAAAAAAAAAAAAAAAAAAAAAAGCTCTTCTACAATTACTGCTAAGTGAAATTATTTTGGCTTTTTACTGTTTCTTTTCCTTTTATGTCATTGCTTATCTCTTTTGAGACACCATTCCTGGAAGTATTTAAAAGACACGTAGGCATGCTGCTTAAGGATATAGTTTAGTGGTGGACTTGGTAGTGTTAGGTTTATGGTTTGACTCAATGATCTTAAGGGTCTTTTCCAACCTAAATGATTCTATCACTCTTTATCAAGAATTTTAATGCAACTTTTCCCTTATCTTTGAGTATATAAATCCCTTTATTTCTGTGTAACAAGCAATGTCTTAATCCCATTTGCATCTCTGGCCTTCCAACATCATGTACAATCTCCTTTTCTGAAGCCCCATCCTCTCTGAATTACTTCAGAGAGGTAAAAGAAACAATGAAGGCAAAAGGATCTGCAAGACTGGAGTATCTTTTCCAGAATTTGGAATAGAATCCATAAATTTTCAGTTCTAATTATTTTTTATCGCCAGAAAACACTACTAAAATCTAGCTGACATACTGCATACATCTCTGCTACAGCTTCACTCATAGCTGTGGCACAGAACAGCCTTGAAAAACTCAATTGTTGCCATCCGTCACTCCCAGCTTACGAACAAGAGGCTGGAAGAAATCAAAAGACAGCAGTGTCATCATTTTAGTCTATATTCTTTCTGGGCTCAGTGTCACTCCTAACGTTTTGCCAAGATCACACAGCAAAAATCACAAGAACAATGCTGGACCGATTTACATTAAACACTACTCAGAAGTTTATCATTCATGTGATTTTTAGCACAGGAAGACTGCAAACATGCAGAATCTCACTAGATAGCCTCTTAGCTGTGTAACAAATACATTAACTCACTCAAGCTGGAGACTCATCAAAAGCAGAAGACTTGCTTCAGTCTGCTTGCTCCTCTCCCTGAATTATCATTTCTCTTCTATTAGTACGACAAAGTAGCCACGCAGAGAAACAAATAGAGACACAACCTGTAGCTGATAACTTTGATGTTGTCCAGTTAGCAGCAGGCTGACCCAGCTCACTGCGCTGCTGCACAAACTCTGGGGCAGCACAAGGAAGCGTGGGCAAGGGAAAAAGAGATGAGACAAGTGGGAGGGGACAGAGTGCCTTCGGAACCAGCCCAGCCCAAAGGACAGCCATCAACTCACACTGTCAGCAGCAGAATATACAGCTGCACAGAGCGGCGGGAGAATATTTTTTCCTAGGAAACCTCTCAGAATAAATGCTACAATAAATATTGTTTGGCGGTAGAACTGAGAGTTTTAACTGAACGGAACCACCTAAGGACCAGTAGTGCCACAACTGATTGTCTGTATCCAAACTGCAGACACTTAGCTGTAGCGCTGGAGTGAGCAGGGATTTAACTCCTGCAGGAGTTATCTTACAGTTGTCTTACAGGCAATTTGCTTGAGAAATGTAGAGGTATGTCTTAACGTTTATATACAGTATTTAGGACAAAACAGTCACAAACTATCTTAATATGTGACACAACTTTTATTTCAAACATTGATAAAGGCTAAAGCTAAATTGTAAAATAAATGTCAATATACCTAGGTCAGTCAATCTTTAACTCGGTTTTGTAGAGAACAGGGTGGGAAAGAGAAGGAAAAAGACTAGAGAAAATGTAGGCCTGCTGCTGAATGAGACAGATGCCATGGTGATAGATGATGCAGAGAAGGTGGTTACTGAATGCCTTTGGTTCAGCTTTTACTGCTCAGAGCAGCCCTCAGGAGTTCCCAGACTTTGCAGGTAACAGAGAAAGTCTGGAGGAAGGAAGACTATGCCTTGGTCAAGAAGGATGAAGTTAAAGATCATTTAAGTAAACTGGACATACACAAGTCCATGGGTCCTGATGGGATGCACCCGTGAGTGCTGAAGGAGCTGGCAGAAGTCATTACTGTGCCACTCTCCAGCATCTTTGAAAGGTCTTGGAGAACAGGAGAGGTGCCTGAGGACTCAAAGAAAGCCAATGTCACTCCAGCCTACAAGAAGGAAGACCCAGGAAACTGCAGGCCAGTCAGCCTCACCTCCATCCTTGGAAAGTTGATGAAACAGCTCGTTCTGGGCATCATCTCCAAGCATCTGGAGGAACAGGCAGCTATCAGAAGTAGTCAACATGGATTCACCAAGGGAAAGTCACGTCTGACTAATCTGGTAGCTTTCTACAATGGCATGACAGGATGGACAGATGAGGGGAGAGCAGTGGATGTTGTCTACCTTGACTTCAGCAGGCCCACTGACACCATCTCCCACAGCATCCTCATAGGCAAGCTTAGGAAATACAGGTTAGATAAATAGACAGTGGGGTGGATCAAAAACTGTCTGGCAGGCAGAGCTCAGAGGGTTGTGATTAGTGCCACAGAGTCTAGTTGGAGGTCTGTGACTAGTGGTGTTCCCCAGGGGTCAGTCCTGGGTCCAGTCCTGTTTAACATATCCATCAATGACCTGGATGAAGGGATAGAGTGTACCCTCAGCAAGTTTGCTGGTGACACGAAGCTGGGAGGGGTGGCTGACACACCGGTTCAGTGTGACATGGACAGGTTGGAGAGTTGGGCAGAGAGAAAGCTAATGAAGTTTAACACAGGCAAACATAGGGTCCTGCACCTGGGGAGGAACAGCCCCATGCAGCGGCACAGGTTGGGGGCTGACCTGCTGGGAAGCAGCTCTGCAGAGAGGGAGTCCTGGTGGACAACAGGATAACCATGAGCCAGCAATGTGCCCTTGTGGCCAAGGCGGCCAATGGCATCCTGGGGTGCATCAAGAAAAGTGTGACAAGCAGGTGAAGGGAGGTCATCCTCCCCCTCTACTCTGCCCTGATGAGGCCACATCTGGAGTACTGTGTCCAGTTCTGGGCTCCCCAGTTCAAGAAGGACAGGGAGCTACCAGAGAGGGTACAGCAAAGGGCTACAAAGATGATTAGGGGGCTGAAACATTCTTCTTACAAGGAAAGGCTGAGAGAGTAGGGTCATTTTAGTTTGGAGAAGACTGAGAGGGGACCTCATCAATGCTTATAAGTACTTAAAGGGAGAGTGCCAGGAGGTTGGGGCCAGTCTTCTTTCAGTGGTGCCCAGTGATAGGACAAGAGGTAATGGGCACAAACTTGAACACAGGAAGCTCCATCTGAACATGAGGAGGAACTTCTTTACTTTGAGGGTGGCAGAGCACTGGAACACGCTGCCCAGAGAGGCAGCAGAGTCTCTGACTGGAGACATTCAGAACTCGCCTGGACACCATCCTGCACAACCTGCTCTGGGTGAACCTGCCCTTGCATGTGGGTTGGACTAGATGATCTCCAGAGGTCCCCTCCAACCCTGGTGATTCTGTGAAAAAAATATATTCTACCTGAACCCCTATTCCCACCAACTTTCATTCAATTTGATGGTTTTCTGCCTCTACATTGTCTCATGAACAGTAGAACAAATTAAGTTTAACCTGTGTTCTAAACGTTACCTCCAATGTCCCCTGTACTTTTCCTAAATCCTCCAATAATATCCCCTAAATACTGGCTGCACTTGTTTCTAAACGAGTTACATCAATTGGTCCGTATAAATACCTTGACTGGACAAACATCAGGCCAAGTAAATATACCTACCTGGCTCCCGAGATGACAGTGCCTGGTAAACCAGGCTAAAACATCAGTGATGTTTATCCTACCTACCTACAAGTCAAGTGACTGTTTCCACTCCAATATACTTCAGTATCTTTTGCACAGCTATTACTTCAGACAGACCTTCTTCTGAAGTGCTACAAGGAAAACTAGGGAGTTACAAGTGATCCATAAATTATTAATTTCTATTCATGTAGTATTTAATACCAAACACAATCTTGTACATAGTGATCATTTAAAACTTGTCTGTAATAAAAGCAAGTAGATGGGGTATGAATTTAAATGCAGAACCCACAGAGAAAAACAATTTGAAAATACCAAGAATAAAGCCAGAAAATTACAAATATAGCTCAATAGTACTATATGTCTGGTAACAATAGGGCTTACATGACTTGTCTATTTATCTCTTCAAATTTATTTTCAATTAGAACGTGGATACGCTTAACCCACAATACTTTGCATTTTTTAATTGTGAATTTGATGGAATTTTACTAGTGAAGGGAATATGATTTTAAAGTCAACCGAAAACAGTGCTATGCAGAAGGGCAATCTTGAGAAGTCAGCTCACTTCCTTCCAAAACTCTGTAACAAAAACCACTATAACAACCCAAGTACTATCCTGAAATTTTCAAGCCATCCATCATTATCAACCACCTCCTGTTTGAGGACCCTTACTAAATGTAAGTAGAAACTATGCCAAAAAAACCCCCCTCAAACAACCAACCAAAACAAAACCCCCCACCAGTATATCTATCAAAAGAGGCCAGTTTGTTTTATTTCTGGAAGTAGAATTACAATTCAGCTTAGAGATATTTGTGTTTATTGACAAATACACCAAAAATATTTAGTCTTGTCAGAACAGCTGCGGCCATAACCAATGCATCACCAGCTGCGTCCGTCAGGGTTCACGTCCCTTCACACCTCCACCAGCCTCATTATTTTGTTCAAATATTTGCAGGATAAAGCTGGCCAATTCACAGCCAGGCTGCAGACAGCAGTTCTCCTTCAAAATGATCTGTGCCAATGGAAAAAGATAACCATCCCAAACTGTTCACAAGCATCTTTCTGCCAGAGATTATCACTCATATGTGTTGATATGCTTAAAAATATATCTTGGGGAATTTTTTCCAAAATCACCTGTGCTAGCAAGGAGCTGGTAATAATGCCGTTTAATATAAACTAGCTCCTTTTGACTGAAATAGGCTAAAAAGCACTCACAGATCCACAGAGCTGATGGCAAGCAGCAACAAAGTACCATTTCCTAGTTTTATTGGGGGGGGAACCCTTGAGTTGTATCGACACCGAACAGATCATGGGACTACCTATTTGTTTCAATCCCTGCACAGGACAGAACAGATTTGGAGCAAAGGTATATTCAGTAGGAGAAATATGTATTGTGTCCTATTCCTTCAGTTCTTTCTCTGTCATTATCAGCTCTCCCCTATTTTTAATTTCTCCTTGACCTTGCCTTTGTATTTGCTTCCTTGCATCAATTTACAATTAACTTCTGCATTGATCTTCATTCAACGTCCAAATGAAAAGAACAATAAAGTGCACGAATTCACATTCCTAGCATTTTGTTTCAGGCCATCTACAAATGCAGGAAGACAAAACTACATTGATTTATATTGCAAAAATAGCCATCTGGAATCTTCACAAATATATTTTTAAGCAAAACTTTGAGTGCAGAAAATGCAAATGCATGAAGTGAATACTGAACACATACCACATTCACTAAGGCTGTGGTTCCAGTCACTTGAAGCCAATATAAATGTGGGCTGATACCATAACAGAGGGCTCATACATCCACGTTTAGCTTTCATACAGGTGGCCACCTAGCTGTATAAAAACTACCCTCTTCTCCCCTCTCCAAGAAAAGATTTGGCAGCAGCACATATCAGCTTAAAGTGACGGTGGAGCCATAGACTAAAAACATTGTATGTTCATTCCAGTATGGATTAAATCAGAAATGAATTTATTATTGTCAAATGGGAGACATGAAATTTTGTTCCTAGTTCCATTCCTGTGCCAGAGCCTCCAGCTGTGTTAAATGATACTGAAGGTGCGAAGAACAAAAATCCAACAAGCCCAACCCTCAGTCTCCATCATTTCACACCCCCTCCCCCATCTTTTCCTCTGCGTTCTACCAAAAAACTGAATTAGCAGCAATGGCAACTAAGGAAATTAGTATTTTTTTCATTTTACTAATCAGCAGCACAGTATTTTCATTGTCAGCAGATTTCGGAATAAGGTACTACACTTCCAACATATTTCAGGTTTAGGATGCTGTCTTTGCAAACACGTGGACTTAACACATCCATAAGAAAAGAAAAACATTTGTGTTCTACACAGGTCCATGAAATTTATGCAGGAAGACTTTCTACTCATAATCAGAAATCACATATTATAGGATTTCAACGCGACTGTCCCTTCTAATGGTATTTAGAGGGAAAAAGCCAACCAACCACAAAAAAACCTTTCAACATTTTTGCAGGCGAAAAGCAACTGACACCACTTTCCATCAGGCCTCCTTCTCTAGAATAATGCTACAAGTTCTTTTTTGGACTACTGACATAGTATTTCCCCCTCCAGAAAAAAAAATCAAATTAAGAGAGCCCTGGCAATATCAACCATTGTCTTCCATGGACATGAGGCAAGAGACTGCTATCCTCTTAGGGAGATTTAAGAAAATACCATCCTCAGATAGGTCCTGACTAAATATGCAGTAAATACTCCTAACACTACTGCACCTCGTAGTTCATTTACATCACTTTCAGTATGATTTTTTTGCATTTATTAACACGATATTAGTCGTCTTGTACTAAAGTATATAAGGAATACACACCCAGTTATACAACATCTCAGCTGAGAGAATATAACATTCAGCTGAGAATGTCGTAACATTCTCTTAAGCTATTTAAACAGAAATATAGATTCCCTTTAGATCATGACTTTTGTTTTACTTTCCTAGGACACAGATGCCTACAGCGAAAAAGATGTTAAAATACCTAATCACGCTTTTCTCAATAGTAAACAAAAAGCTTTGCTGACAAGAGTTAGTAATGATTCACAACTATCTAATTTATGCAGAAGGTGCTTTCCTCCCCCCCTCACACACACCCCCCACACCCCCATTAAGATTAGTGAAAAAATACAGGTGTTTTCTCCCAGGTTTGTGCACAAATAAGTGCTTTTGGTCACGTTCAATGCTCTACCAGAAGCAGCAAAGAAACATGTCCATTTCAATTCTACTATTTGTAACCAGAAAGCGGATTAGCATAGATCTGAAACCATTAATTTATATTAAAAAACTTACCCCTTCCTCCCTCATTACTAAAGATGAGAATAAGGCAAGACCATGCACCAGTACAAAATAGTTCTTAATGTTGACCCATATTTGTCAACCACAGCCAAAAAAATCTTGCTCTATCATCTTCTATTCTCATGTTCTCCTCCTTTCTCTACCACTTTAGCTCTAGATTCTTTCCCTGCCTCATCCCAGCCTCCTACCTAAACCTCGCTTCATTAGAAGATGTCCAGATTTGCTCCCTGGCACTCACTGACTCTGCTTCCAAACGGAAAATGGCTCCTAAACACAAATGCCATGGAGGCGTGAACTGGTAGTGGAGATATCATGCTGCAGCACACTAAAATCCTCCATTGCAGTACATATTATTCACTCCAAATTCCCTCATAATCCATAGATTTTCTGAGATCCTAAGGGGCAAAAAATAAATCTTCTTTTGGTAACAGCTTGATGACTGCTTAGCTAACTTTAAAAAAAATAAAAGTTTGTTTCACAGAAGAAGACTGGAAAAAGGTAAGTCCTAATAAGAAATACAATCCCAGAGGGCACTCTCAGAGGATTATCAATGTTAGTATCCTTTATGTGTCTCCCTTCTACTTCATATACAGGAAACTATACTTTTTCCCAAATCTTTGTAAATATTTTTTTAAAAAACTGATCAATCAAGCTCTGCAAGTTTAGGATAAACTAATGCTTCACAAATCATGTGTAATTGCCATTATTTTAATCATATTTTATAATGGTAGCACCTAAAAAATTGAGTCATTCTGAATCCCAGTGAATGGGAATAGCGAAACAAAATCAGTGAAAAAAAGATAAATAATCAACAACAATGAAAAAAACAAACCCACCGCTCTCCACTCAAAGAACAGCTTCTTCTGCAGGCAATATAGAACAAAAATATGAAAACCAAAATATTCTGTCAGAAGAAAAGATACATCTTAGAAAACAGACCATGCAAAAGAAACGGTCTCACGTTCCTCTTGAAACAGGTCACAGATGATTACTAAAATATAATTAACTTGTCAGACATTAGGCAACTAGTAGCAAAAGTGACTTCTTTATCACTATTATGGAAGACACTTTTCCAATTGTGAGTGAATTACAAGGCAATGTTTTGTACTACAATATATATTTTGTCTAGTTTCAATAAACTATTTCTTTTTCTCCTAAGCCTCTCTCCTTCAAAGCCTCCTCAACGACTCAAAGTACAATCATATATACACAGTACTTATAGTTCGGCCGTGGCTACAAACAAAATGAGTCTGAACCTCATTATAATCCCTGAAGTGCCTTAGGAAATCCTTAAAAGAGAAGCAGCGGACCCTCCTGCCAGCCATGGCAGCTCCTGTAGGCTCCACTTCCCCAGGAGAGGCCTGCAGAGGGGAGGAGAACATGTGGCACGCAGACAGCCCGGTTACTTCGCCTTCTAGGGGAGGAGGGAGGATTCATTCAAACTCCCGAGCAGGCACCGAGCAGCACCCGAGAGGCCGACCAGGGCGCTCCCGCCGGGCGGGCGGGCGGGCGGGCAGACCGACCCGCTGCGTGCCCGGCCCGCGGCTCGTTGAGCTGCGGCGAGGCGCTGCCCGGCCTGGCGGACCCTACCGCCTTGGCGCGATCCTCGCCAGGCCCCGTCCGCCGCTTCACCTACCCCTCCTGCTCCC